>JASGAU010392736.1:2696-31499 GCA_030220045.1 Australoheros facetus | reverse complement strand
GTCTTTTACATTGAAAGCATGTAGGTCATTATAAATTTAAATTTTGTAAAAAAAAATTCAAAAAAATATCCAGAGGCAAGTAATTGTTTCAAACGGCTCTTCATGACTCTATGGCTGCATGTTTGTAAGCAAAACAAGCTCTTGCCCTCTAAGCCGGGCATGTCAATAAAAGGTAACAAAGACAGAAAGTTACAGGTCAGTAGGAACTAGCTACCTTTACCTTGAGAGAGACATGCAGGGTGGCAAGGAGACAAGAAAGGAACTTATTAGAAGATGAGGCGAGAAGCGTGGTGAATCAGTGGCTAATCCTCCGTTTCCTCTAAGCCTGTGTAATTAGGACATGGGGGATTGCACCGTGACAGGGGATGCTTCTGGACCGCCTTGCTTTTTTCCCCCTTCTCTTTTGTTTATTTCTTCCCCCTTCAGCCTGGGTTTATGGCAGTTTGTCATCTAAATATAGTGTGCTTGTGTGCCTTGTCTTTAGAGTGTGCACATCACAGCATGTTCTCATAAGCAACACAAATAGACACAGCAGGCATGCACAAGGCTTTATTTCTACTCACTACTACTTACTGTTTGCAGATGTGAAGACGTTGCACTCTTTTTTTTTTTTGCCTTGGTCTCTGCATGACACTTAAATCGTTTTGGGGTATATTTGTGGGAATCAAATGGGCTTTTCAGTTAAACAGCACTTCTTCCACCACATGCAAGTTCAAAACAAATGCAATGCGTTCAAAGGGAGCCTATAGCCCAGGAGCCTCAGGAGGAAGAAAGCACAGTATGGACCAGACATTAGAGCAGAGACCAGAAAGGCTGATCAGCATCCTTCTGCCTGTTAACAGCCTTAATCTACTTCCTTCCCCCAGTAGACAGCAAAGAAAGTTGCCTTGGCCCATTTAGAGAGACGGTGAGCGCAAGAAATAAAGTGAGAGAGAGAAAGAGAAAAAAGGGAGGGGGCAGGGAATTTTAAAAAAATTAAGCCGAGAGAATCTATGACTCACCAGCTCATTACCGAAATCCTGTTTCTATCCAAGGAGAAAACAGGTTTAAAACACCCTATTAAAGAAAGAATGAAAGGAGACCTTTTGTTTCTAATTCACATAGGGTCGTCTTTTGAAGTGCTTCCCTCCAACAAATTTTTACATTTTAACCATGCTGCGTTAATGATCCATTTCCATTGCTCTAGAATTGAGGGATCTTTTCTTAAACTGACTCAATTTGTTGCCTAAAAATAAAATGTTGTGGCCCTGTCCTGATAAACCAGCCTAAAGCAACAAGGAGAAGTGTGGAGGTTTCATTCGGGCAACCCGTACAACAAGAAGATCAACTAGACATAAAATGATGTCACATTTACTGAATTAAATCACTTCCTTTTATTGTCTCCCTCTCTCTGTCTGCAGCTCTGTTTGTCGCTCTCTTTTGAACAAAGGGATTTGAACAACTCAGAGTGTCATGGCTTTGTGCAAGTAATCATTCCCATGTGCGCTGCTTTAGCGGGATTAGGGAAAGTGCTTCTGACGCTCTGTCTCCACAGAACCATCACTGTAATACAACACTTACACAAAGAGTGTAAAGCAGAATAGTACCATCCGTACTGTTGCATTAGGACGTGGTTCTCTCATAACCAATGATGTTGATTATTCCTGCATTGGGACTGCTGATTCCAACTCAGGTCTGAGATAAGATGTATTATCATACAAAAGAAGGGTAAATGGAAAATTCTGACAGGTCGTTGCCACTGGCAATAGCATTTCCTTAGTAGGTAAAACAGCAGAGCTTGACCAATATATCGGCGGGATCAATACACTGGCTGATATTAGTTATTTGCTGATATATCGGTACTGGCCTTTATTACAATCAGTAAATGAAAATTTTAAAAGTAAAGATGGAAGACACACCCTTCAAACAGTAGTGATGTTTGTACATTAGAGGGCACACTGCAGCTTCCCTACTGGTAACATGTGCTTTAAACTCCACATAGACAACAACCAGCTGATCCGAGCTGAGTTGGGAGGAGCATAAATGAGTACTAAAACAAGTCTATTTTTAAACTGCACTGTTATATTGTCTTAAGACTCTAGGTAATACATTTTTTTGGAAGTTTCATGTGTCTGAAAGAAAAATAAATTGGTCAATATATCAGATTTTTAAATCGCCAGGTATCAGTATGGGTCTTCCTACATCGGTCGGGTTCTACTAAACAGGTCAAACTCAAGAAAAACAAGGTAAATAGGTAACAAACCAAGAAGGTTAACAGTCAAGACTAATGAAAGACAAGGTGGGGGAAACCTAGAAGATTAAGCTCGTCACTGATGGTAATGAACTGGGGTTGTCAAAAAAAGTTCAGACGTGCAAGAGAAAAAAAAGTTTTTGATGATTTCAAAGTCAACGCAGAATGGACAAAATATATCAATTTAAAAATTCTTGATACTAATGTCTGCCAGAACCTTACCTTAAATACTATTAGAGATGATGGAGGACAAAACCCCGTAATTTTCTATGAAATTCATTTTTCTCAGACAAAATTCTACAGAATTGACAAACCAACCAACCAGAACCTTTCGCATTTCTCAGTGACACTCAAATACGTGTATTTCTCTTACATTAGCTCAGCTGAACTAACAGCATCCAATAACTGGCTAAGGAAAAAAAAAGCATTGTGAATTTAATCATGCACTGTACCTGACATGACACCAGTCAGATATTTACAAACAGACTAATCTGACAGACCAAGCCCGCTTGTTAGAGTGTGCATCATATTTTCATTTTTCTTCCACTTTGACTCACTAGAGCACAGAAAGTCAGTCTGTCTGTATCATTCGTGTGTAAACAGATTTCCTTTAATCAGAATCAGCTTTATTGGATGAATATGTGTATGCATACAAGGAATTGGATGCTATTTTTTTCTTTGCTCTTAATGTAATTAGAAGAGGCAAACAGAAAATATAGACAACATGACACAGGCGATAACAACACATATAGCATATTTATTTGTGCAATGGTGTAGAGTGCAAAGACACTGGAATAAATTATAGAATAAATAAGGAATGGAAAACTGGTTACTATATATACAGTATATGCATGGGGACCTGACAGTATAGATAGATAACTATAATAAAGGCACATGTTAATGCTGGCTACATTATTAATGTACAGTTATCAATAAATGATACATACTATATATGATATATATTAAAGTTAAAATGAATCTACTACTTCTGCACGATCATTAAGAGAACTGTCATATAAAAAATAGTATTATGACTTACTGTCATAAAATGGGATCACCCACACCCTGACTGCCTGCTGAACGCTGGAGTGAAGCTGCCAAAAGAGGGAAGTGAGTGCGAAGGCACACCAACTGTAAAGCTACCTGCAACCCCACTACTCTTCATGCTTCAGCACATGCACTCATGAGACTAATATGTAGAATAAGAAAACTGTACACTTTAGCATGTAGTCATTTGATCAATTGTGCCAATGAACACCCCCACCCCCCTCCGAAGGATGTTGGCGGGTGTTGAACAGAGGCTAAGTGGAAAGGTGAAGTGAGGTAGGTTGAGTCGATGGTGTTGGCTTTCTCAGCCCAGGGGCCTAACACATTTAGAGAGCTAACTGACACACTTTGGATGTATTAGCAACAGTGAGCTCTGCCAGGCTCTCCTCTATTTCTGCTGCGCCACCTCCTCCTCCATTGCCGTCTGTCTGTCACTGCAATCTCCCCTCCATGCAGAAGAACATGCCTAGTGTTTCAGCAGCATTGCTTTAGCATTGACGTTCCTCCATGCGCCAGCCAAATTGGTGTTTGCCGTCTAGACACTGGTTGCTTATGTCTCTGTATGGATGAATATACGCAAACACTAACACTCTCACTCATCTGTTTATAAGCATGATTAGATTAAAAGAAACTGACGGAAATGCAATAACAGTCTATTAGTATACCCGTCAGGGAGGATAATCATTTCAAATAGAAATGCGTTTTCCATCTCACTATCTAATTTATACTTTCTTTGCCTCTCCATCTGTTTCACTCCTGAGACTCGAGGGTTATAAGCATGAGGCTTTAAAATAGGCTGGGTTCAAGTCCAGGCCGCTGCAATAAAACACAAATAAATAGAAATATATAACAATAAATACCTTTCAGACTCAGCTCGCAAGACAGAAAACCCCAAGGCTGGAGGACCCCAGCTCTCACTGACAAATGTATGCATTGAATTTGAAGGTGAGAAAAACAACTCTTGTCAATCTGCACTGCCCCATTCTATGTGACGCTTTAAGATTAGGGTCAAAGATTAGAAGGCTTACACAAGATAAGAATGGGATTAAAGGAGCTCAGAGATGTAAAATCACAGATCAGAGAACCACTAAAAACACACCTGAATTGTAAACAAACTAATAACACGGCAGCCACCTGTCCTGCTGGACAACATCAACATCATGGGGGGGAAAAACAAAACAATGTATTCCTGACAAGAGAGAGGGAAGTGGGTATTATGGAAGCAGCATCCAATATTCCAGAGAGGGATTCAGCACACATCAAAGGCTGCCTCTGCAGTAAGTCTGTTAGATTTGGGATTAATGGACTCCAGAGGGGCCTGGACACACACACGCAGGCACACAAACTCACAAACACACACACGCGCACGCACAAAATCCACTACCACAACTCTGCCTGATAAGATTCACAACCCAGGCTAGCAAAGCACTGCAGTGCAGACTGAGTATCTATCCTAGTAACTCCTCAGTAGACTCTCAACTGCAGTATGATACAGTGTTACAACATGTGATAAGTCAGCGAAGGCTGTGAATGTAATTTCTTAACATTCTAGTAAATGTTGGAAAATAAATGCTTTGTGCTTTCAGGTGATTTGAGGCCAAGAATTCAATGAATGCGGCGCAGCTTCTTTCAGCCACGTTTATTAGATTGTTTGGACAAGTTCTTTATTTTGCTTGTCAAATTACAAAGCACACGCCAGAAACGCACGCATGCCTGCACATGTGCACACACAACCGTAAGTTGCCTCAGAGCTCCAATGAGTTCATGCAAATTGCGAAAATGCAAATATGGGTGCTAAGGCTCAGCTGGCCTCTGATGCATTTTGAGGAAAACACAACAAAAAGAGGGAAACTCAGAATGAATCTATTACGCTTAATCTTGACACACAGAAAGACAGTCTAATCCGAAATCTGACTTCCTTTCCACCCCAGTGCCCAGCATCTCCCCATTTTGCCCCCCCCTCTTCCTGCATCCTGTGCCCTCTGGGCTAAAACCACAGGTGCAGGCAAATGCAAACCACTGGGTGGAAAATGCTCGTTGACAGCATTCTGGTGTGTTTGCGATTGGTCAGTGAACAATGAGGGAGTTTCCTGAACCACTTGTCGTGCTGATGGAACAGCTGGACACCAACACCAGACACAGATCAGGGTGGGAGTAGATCATGCAGAACAACAGGGAACTTAAGACTTAAATGAGATTCAACAGAGCTTAAGCTTAGTGTCATTTTGCAAACCGTAAGTTACAAAGAAAAGAAAAAAATCAGAAAGTCCCAGTTTGTTGCTGTTTATGTTTCACATTGCAAATGGGTTTTTTTTGTTTTTTTTTCTAGCAAACAAGGTGTACTGGATGAAAATTACATCTCATAAACTGCTGAATTTTTCAACAGATCGAACAAGCAAATGCTGGATCCTTTTTAAAACAATGCTAACAAATGGCACATGAAACGCATATTTTTGTAATCATTTTCATAATTTAGCACACCTTCAAATCCATAAAAATTACAACCACAGATTAGGGCCAATGATAAAAAACCTCCTTAGGATCTGACAGGTGGAGCCTGGTCTGATTTAAATCTTTGGGATCCAGGGTCTGGCTGTCGTTGCTATTAAAGCATGTGGTGCCATCGTGGCAGAAACTGAAGAGCTCTCAGTCTCATTGATTTTTTTGGCAACTTATTTCCTCGATCATTAAAGAGAATGAAAAATAGACTTTAAAAGTAAGAAAACACTCAGAAAACAGTCAAAATTGAGCACAATTTAAAGCTTCACACAACAATGAATTGGTTTGTTGAGACCGTTTGTTAACACTAACAGCCTTCTTTCATTGCAGGTTAACATCCACATGTCTTTGCTAAATGTGGTTAAATGCTGAACTGGCTGCAGCCTTAAGTATTGGTGGATTGCCAGGAAACGTCTTAGACCCACCAGTGGACCAGAGTTGGACATCAGTACAATACAAATGATTAGTTTAACTGACGAATATTTCTGGTGCTAATCCTATACATTCCTAATAATCCATAAGACCTTCAAAACAAAGCTTGAGATGCCTGAGACAAGCAAGAAGTTTGAAGAAAATTCTCACATCATTTTAGATAAATTAACTTCAAGTGGTACAGATTTCAAATATCTGCCAAAATTTCCAGTATAGGCATCTTAGCAAATTCAACCCAAAAGCAGGCCATCCATCCATCCATGGCTGGTAACTCTTTCAGTTGCTTATGTCAAAGAGCATAAGTCTAAAATCAGAAAAATGATTTGCCCAATCTGACATTTGGGATGTGTGCCACAAAAATGGCCTTTGTTGTTCAAAAAAACACTAGAGCTAAATTACAGATTGGAATAAAGGCAAACCAGGCATTTTTTGAATAATGTGTTCTGGACAGATGAATCAAAGATAGAGGATGCTGCTCTCATCTGCACTTGCAGGGGGCGACGAGTGCTCGGCAGGTCGTTACGGACAAACTTCTGATCAGGGCCTGACTCGGCACAACGTGAGCCTGTGTCCTCCAACACATCTACCTCTATTTTCATTTATGTGTTTCGTTTGAGTCATAATTAAAGTTAGAGGAAAATCCCCTACAAAGAGACATGTTTCGTGTCGTAAAGTAACTGCATGATGCATGTTAGGTTAATGAGTTAAATAATCACGTTAAATATACTGGCCATAATGCCGATTATGATTTTTGCAATAATCAAGCAGCTTTGGACCAACCGTGAAGTTTGGTCAAGTGATGCTGTTGTGCGTCATGAACTTGAAAACTTGCAGTCATTTGATTCAACTATAAATTATGCTAAGAGTACTAAATGTAATGTGGGGTCATCTGTCCGAAATACAAAGTTGAATTGTAAGCTGACTTTTGACAGGCTAATGATCCTAAGAAATAGCTCAAGAAGATAGAAATGATGGCTTAGAGTGACCAAGTCAAAAAATAAATAAAATAAAAATTTCCAGATTCCAATTCTAATGAAATGGTTTAAAAAGAGGCAGTACCTGCTATTGTAACATCTCCCACGTGAAGCACAGTTAATGTCAGAGACTGTTGGAGACTTATGAAAAAAATAAGTTTAAAAGAGGTCATTTCTTCTATAAAATGATGTTATTAATTGTATTCACATAGTAATACATTTTTTCTGGAATAAATGAAAAGGATAACTGTCCTTGTCCTTTACCAAAGATCAGATGTCTGCCTGTCTAAATTCTTCAAACTGCAAATGTCTGTATACAGTAGGATTTGTTGTAAACCATGAATTAATATTTGAGTATAATTAATCAGCTTAAAACTGAAATGGAAGATGGTGGCGATCACCTGTTGTTTGGTATGTCTTGAATTCTGATGTGGTTGCCTAGATACAGCAACAGCCTGTTTTCCATCAGCCTATGTGTACTATTTCAGTGGCTCACTCTGCTATTGTCTCCCTCTTCTCTTTTTGAGCACCAACACATTGGTGCACAAGCACATGCAAGCACAAAACCCACAGGCACGAGCACGCCCAAACCCGCTCTCATCCCGAGCAGCATTATCACAATCTAGGGAACTAGATTATCCCTAGGCTCAAAACTTCATCCTCTTTGATCCCCACTTGGGAGGGGATGAGAGTCAGCACAAGGGACCATTACCGAGATTTCCCACTTGTTAATCAAGGCAGATTTTGATCACCTCCAGGGGCAGATGGACAACTGTTTTCAAAACATCACCACAGAATGGGAGCTATGCTATCAAGGAAACCTCCTCCAGCAACGACAACCCAGCAACGACGCTAAGATCCCACAATATTCTCAGTGGCGCTGATTTTATAAAACCACACCAGATTAAAAGATTTCAATTAACGTCATCCATTGTGTGCCCTTAAATGAATAGCACTAAGTTAGAACACAGAGTATTTCTGCTGTGTCATGTTAAGATACTCCAGTAAATGCTTTTAACTTCCTGCAATAAAACCGAAACTTAAATGGATCTGGGGGATATGTCGTTTGATCAAATGTTTTCTTTAAACCTGTTACAGAAAAACCTACATATCAGCAAAACACCCATCCATCTACCTCACCGTGGTTCTGAATTTCAATGAAGCACATGTGTGCAAACCCAAAGAGGAGGCGTGAACACCCATAAGCACTGTAGGAAGATCCATCACACTTAGTTGTTTACACTGCAAGCCTTCTAAATCTCCATAATAGATCTTTGTTGTGGTTTGAGGTGGGGCGGTGAGGTCAGCTGTTAATTGGCTGCTGGTAATTACAGATGCATCTTAAGCTTGCTGACATTGTCCATGGGGCTTTGGGGACCCTTGCAACTAATGCACCGCAGAGACGACTGCAATGTACAGAAAATTACACAACTCTCACTCGTGCATACTCAAGTAGCAATTAAAAATCCTCCTGTTAAGTCTAATCTAGTGTTAACCCCGTAATGCGGAAGCCATAGGAACAACATTTACAGTTACACAGTACAGTGTTTTGTTTTTTTTAACACATTAACAATCAGATCAATCTTTCTTTGCCCCACCCATGTTCATGTGTGTCATTCTTCAGCTCTTTTTTTCCTTTGCCAGTAGCCACGAGGGTGCTTCTCCCCCATCTGTGGGGCTGCTTCATGAAAAAGAGAGGCAACGCAGGGGCATTTGCAGCCACCCAATTAAAGTTGCGTTGGCCTCGCAATTCCTCAAGGTATTGCCATGTGACAGTTTAATTAACCAAGCCCCTTATCTTAATTTAGCAGGATCAAAAAGTAACAAACTGAGGTTATCGGAGAAAAACACTCCCAGTCGCCATTCTCACATACTCACAAAGAGGCACATATACACATGCTCTCAATCTCCTTCAGTAAGGGAAAGCTATAGTGCTTTGTCAAGCATGTGAAAAAGATATTTGATGAAATTCATGCGGGCTAGTGCGGCCATTCACAAACACAACAAAGTTACATTTATGTTACAAATGGATCATCTTGTATCTACTATGGCTCGGCCTAATGGCAGTCTTTTTATGCTGCTACAGTGACACCAAGGATGTTCCTAAGTTTGTGTATATTTGATTGGGTTTAGGCATGTCTTAGAAGGGCATGTATTTGCTTTGACAGTGGTTTTTTTTTTCTTCTGAATTTGAACTTGAGGCTCAGTGACTGCAGGGAGCCAGACACCATGCTACTTAAGCCAATCTCCCATGGAGCCTGCCTGCTGTCCCACCCCTCTTCATCCATCCATCCATCCATCCATCCATGAGATCTTCCTCATCCTCTGATTACTTACAACTGGCTGTGATATTCTTCCTTCCTTCATTGCAGCCCTTTCCTTAGATTCCCCATATTTTAATCAACCTTTTTATATTTCATAGCACTATTTCTATATATTATATCACATTTGTTTCTCCTCTGACATTTTTGATTATTCCATCCACTGCCGTCGCATAAACCACATCTCCTCTCTTTGTTTTAGCATTTTCTCTTCTTCAAATACTCCATTATCTACAGCACTGCAGGCAGAGGATGAAAGGACATTACTAGTTATGGTTGAGCAGAGAAGAAGTCCCGATGCCTTGGACAGGCCAAGCCCATTTATCTCCCTGGTTCCTGATGCTGTGTAACATGGGGAAACAATGCCCCAGGGCACCACAGATAATCATTTACATCAGCCAAAAAAATAGCCCAGACAGAGGGGCGCTTGTGCACACATCTCAGCAATTCAGAGGAAGATGTGTAGAATTCACTACAGGAATTTTCACATAATCAAAGCTGAACAATTCGCCCACTTTGTAACTGACTGCACAGAAGTGATCATTTGTTGTTTTCGTAATTTATATTAGTACTCCACTCAATATTGTATAACTCAGCACAATACAAGCCCAACTGCACTACACTGTGGCATCTAAATCTCAGAAAACATTCTAGTCGACTGATTGTGGCTGTCCCATTAAATCGCAGAGACACGAAACACTGTGGTAATATAACACCATGTTCACAGATGCCCTCTTTACGCTGGGTCTAGGTTTGTAAGTTGAACATTTTCAGGAGAAAACGATGCCAGTTGTAATGTTTGAAGACAGACGATACACAACATGTAGAACATGAACCGACTTAAATCTGGAAGCTCAAATTAACTATGCACCTATTAGAAAAGAGGGATTCATTGCTCAGACTATTATTTTCAGTAAAAGCTTTAGCAGATATGGCTGCAGAAAAACTGAAGCGATATCTGCAGTCTCCGAATCCAGCACCAGAGCTTCTGCCTTAAATGAGACAAGAATTCATTAAGAGACGGCAGAATGGTGAGATCAGAAACAAAGTCATGTGGGGGAAAAAAAAAAAAAAAAAAGGATCTCAGCAACCCATAGCTTCACCTCCCACGATACTGTTAAAGCTGACAAGAGAATGAGCATCTCCACTTGTGTGAACCGGGTAGAGGTGTGAATTTGACATATGTAATGCATCCCTGCTTAAAGGTAAAAGCTGTGTCTTTCCTTCAGTAACTCTATAATGAAGCCAGATGTTGTATGTGCTTCATTTGATGCCATAGTATAAAGTTGGGTTAGAGTAAAGCATAAAATAATCCTCAGCCCATTAAAAATGCAACACGTACCCTGACTGGGCAACCCTTGTTGTGACACTCCATGAAAGATACAACTCCAATTTCCAGTATTTGACTGGAGACAAAGAATGTGCAAAAACGGCATGTAAATACAATTAAAATGCTCTTTATTCCAACCCCAGAACATAAAAACTACATTCTGAACTGCTACATGTCACTTTCTGTAACCTTTGCAATGTGTCACTAACTTTATGGTCTTTCCTCTTGGATCATTAGTTTCTCATGATTTGAAAGCGATCACGCTCGCTGGAGATGGGAGTCGACAGCATTTGATCAAATCGGAATCCTTTATAAGCAGTCTGATAAATGTTAAGGTCCACACACACACACACACACTACCATACGTTATTCACACATATTCTACTGAGCTGAAGCGATGCAGACTTTCAGCAAGTATTTTTATCACCGCTGTGGACATTATCGTAACCCTGTCCTAACAATTTATTTTCATTTGGTGTTTGCTCCTCACTGTCGGGCTGCAGAGACCATGTTTTTCCTTTCACCTTGTATTGTCTATAGCTTAAGAAGAAAAAAACAGCACATCAGAAGGTATATTATGTACAGTGTATACTGCACAAAGTAGTACTAAAGGTCATAACTGTTGACAAGTAACAGCATATGGGGCAATACAAGTTATACAGGATATTCCAGAAGTTATTGAGCATTCTTTAATGACAGGTAAGGTCAGATGTGAACTGTTCATAAATATCAAGTGTTTTTTCTTCTTCTTTGCAGATGCTTTGTTCACTCAAGAGTTAAAAGGAGCTATTACAAAATGTGGAATGAAAGATTTTACTTTGGCCTCAAACCCTCAAAAATTCTTGATATTTTACAGGCGTAAAAATGTTTCAAAAGTGGAAGGAGGAAAGAAATTCCCACAAAACTGAAAGGGCTGCTCTCAGTGCCAAGATAGCAACAGATATATGCAAGAACAGTAAACTTTCAACGGCTGTTTGTCAATTTTTTTTTTCCCACTGCTAACAAACTAATCTTTTGCCTGTGAGCACTGCGAAGGATGACAAGCATCAATCAGCCACTTAATTAATTTTCATTTGAATCTAATGTAAAATGATTTGAAGATGAGCAAAACAAGCAGCGCTTTGCTCATTAACAGAACAAGTTAGATAGTTTTACTTCATAAAAGCAAAGCGTGCCTCAATATTAAAACCCAGACATATACATGAGTGCTGAGAGAGAGAGTGAGAGAGAGAGTGATAGAGAGAGATGAGAATAGTCATGTGTACAGCTGAAAAATGATAGGGGGGAAGCAGAAGCTATCAAAGCATATGTAAAAGAGCTTGGTTAATGTCTAGAATTACATCGGAAACTCTCTCACACACACAGACACAGGCACATGCACACATACACAAAAGCACAAATGCCCGGCTGTCCATGGAAAGAGGACAGATGGCCGTGGAGTGGCTCTGGTCCAGGGAGTGACGATGTTCTGTATCATTATAATCTGCTCCGTAGTATCCTCCCTACTGCTGTGCTGGACAACATGTTTCACCCACTGAGAGCAGATACTGGAACAATTCTGCTGCTGCTCTGCAACACATACTCCAAGAGTGGCGCTGTGACAACAAACTTGCCTTGTAACTGTTCTTTTGTTTAACTTTTGGATATTTGGGGGAGAAATGGTCATTTCACAGCCCACACTTCAATGCCACACAGTGATCGATGATTTTGTTTTTAATGCAGAAAGAAAGCCACAAGGACAGTCCAACTGTAATACAACGCCCGTTCTAAACCCACTAAATCAGCCTTTTACAAACCAGGATGACAGGAGTTATTGCTGCCCTTCAGTCTGTGCATCTAACAGACACGCTGCAAAGCACCACTTTCCAAATAACCATTTTGCCTGTCGGATGTTTTCAGTAAATGCCGACTTTGTGCCACCCAGAAGCTGAAAAGCTCAGCTCTGAAATTTTAGCGTGAGCGCTTCTATCTTAAAATATCTCTGAATCAAAAGTTGTGATAATATCCTAATTGTGTTTGTTGTAATCACAAATTTAATTTCCAATGAAAGGGTTATCGCCTGGGAAAAAAAAAAAGTAGGCTGCACCGCCATGGGGCTCAGGCACACAATGTTAATTTAATTTACAGCACAGACACCACATCTACAAGGATGTTGTTCATGCGATTACAAAGAGAACAACTAGGAGCAGAGACGCATCTGTCACGATGATAGAACCGATAAATAACTGGATTGTTTCTCTCTCGCGTGCCGCTTTGAGGAAAAATATCTTAAGTGTGCGTGATGGTGTGTGTACGGTACAAACACATTTGGCAGGGCCCTTTTTTTTGTCAAGTTAGCAGAATGAAAGCATACACTCCCTGGATGATGATCATGTGGACTACTAGTGTGTTTACAGCAAGCACGATTGTGTGCATGTATAAACTGTAAACATGAAATAGGCAAACTAATCAAACCACCCAGCCCCACTTTCTGAGTTCTATTATGCTCAAATGAAGCAGTAAAACAAACATATACAAATTCATACGCCAGGTGTGGCCTCTGATACAAAACAGCAACAGAGCCAGTTCTAGGTTAACAGTTGAATGTAACAAAGTGCTTAATACTATGTATCTTATTTTAAAAAAAAGAAAAAAAAAGTATCATCCCCGAGGTTTTGCAGTTGGCCTGACAGTGGGTGAAGCTTCAACAATATGGTTGAAGTGTGATTATGTTTAAATCTCCATGACTCTAATCCCTATACTTAGGGCACCTACATTTTTTCATCAGGCTTTCAGTAACATTCTCACAGTGTTTAAAGGCTTTGTGTGTCCTTTCGATGTATTATGAGCGGGCACACACTTGGATTAATACCCTGTCATGTTCTCATTACAAAGTGGGGTGAGGAGAGAGGAGCTGGGCACCTGTAAGCATTGAGGTTCAGCGGGAGAAACACATTCTCAGTGCTTTTTTTTTTGTTTTGTTTTTCCTGGAGCCTTTTTAAGATCAGAAGTCCAATCATGCTATGCTGAGAGGTTATAATGGTGCTTAGAATGAAATAAGACATATTTTTACTCACTGCTTCCATAAACATGCTGTAATTATTCATTGCGGCTACCAGGGGGAAGGGATAATGTCAGAGATTTACGGCCCAAGTGGTAAGAGTCTGAGATATTCATCAATCCTCTCCAACACTGTGGTGCCACGGTGCTTGAGAGAGGCTTCACTAGCTGAATGAGGATCAGGGGTGATGCGCCATGCAGTCGGGCTGAGGTTTAGAGGTGGAACTCGCACTCTACAGCCAAACCCATCAAGCTCCAAATCGCACACACTCAGCTCAAGAGGAAGGACACAAGAACGGACATTACCCTTCATGAACCATCGTCATAACAATGGAATTTAATAAAAACTTTGTGTATTGAAAAAAATAGAATAATCCCTTTCAATCTCCCATAATGAGAGAAAAGAAATCCTAAGACTGTGATATTTCCCCTCCCTTCACCCCACAAGATTTTAGGCTTTCAACAGGATTCCACTAGCTTAGCCACAAATCGCCTCACTGCTGTGCGATACCACCACATCCTCTAAGAATGGGGTGAACACACGATCTGGCACATGTGTATGAGCACACAAACACTCACAAATCTTATTTGACTTTGAGTGAGAAGTCCAGATTGCTGATGGTTCTCATTTTCCCTACCAGGGAAGTGGCTGGTGATGCTGCCATGAATCAGACTATCAAGCCAGCCAGGGACAGGACACAGAAAGCTGAGAAGATGAGGAGCACAAGAAGATGAAAGACAAATCCTCGCTTCTCAATGGCTTGCACAGACAGTAAGAAGAAACATGAGCATCTGGCTGCTGTTTTCACATGATGCTTGATTTTCCAATCTACTACCCAAGGCCATGCTACAGACTTTTAGATGGATTCTCTAGTGGTCTAATACAAAGCTAGGACAGATAATTAATAAGGAGAAGCTAAAACTGTGTCTATTTTTTTGTTTGTTTGTTTTAATTACTGATGAAAAGAGCCAACAGGCAAAGAAAGGCTCTCGTGCAACGTCAGAGTTCACCAGAATGATGCACATACATGTCTCCTTTGATGTAAACACAAAGCACTGGGTGTAAATACACCTCGATGGCTTCAATTAATCATATTTAAAAAGACAGATGTGATGGCATCACATGAAACTATGACTCCTCCATATGCTACCTGTTTGGAGTAATGTTTGTAAACTGACTAATTACGGCGCTCTCAGACGAAGGCTCTCTCACAGCAGATGTTTGTCCATTAACCTGCAGAAAAAACGACTTTAACATCGTGTGAAGAATAACACATTAACAACACCCTTTCTCATAGCACACATTAAGAGAGGTTTCTACAGGTTGTCTGTGCTTAACATGTGTATATATAAATCTGAGCTACCCTTCATTTCTTTATATTTTGCTAGGAAAATGGGATTGCAGTGATGTACTGAAACATGTGCTAACATACATGGAAATACAGAATATAAGGGAAAATTCTAAGAAGCCTGAAAGTCAGTATTTGGTACAATCACCTTTATTCAAGCCTGAACTCTCTTAGGTACACTATTGTAATTACTTTAAGCAGACTTCAGGGATAGTTCTCCAGACTTCTTGAAAGACATTCAAAGCTCTTCTTTGGATGTCGGCTGCCTTTTGTTCTGTTCTCTGTCGAGATGACCCAACACTGCTTCATTAAGCGGGGAGGCCAGTCCATGACTGATAGCGTTCCATTGTGCGTTTTTCTCTTCCCAGGTATGCTTTTACTGCACTGGCAGTGAGTTCAGGATCACTGTCATGCTGAAAAATGAAGCTGCTGCCAACCAGACGCTTTCCAGATGGTATTGCATGGTGGATCAAAATCGGATGGCATTTTTCTGTGTTCATAATTACATCAATTTTGACAAGATCTCCAACACCACTGGCTGAAATGCAGCCCCAAACCCTGTTTTGCAAATGTCTGTAGACTCTCACTGTTGCATCTCTCTCCTGACCTTCTCCTGTATGTGCAATAAGCACTGTGCAATATACCACAGTAACTACCTCTAATAACAATGAAAATAGTGGCTTTGTATGACTGTGTGTTTGCACTAGTACATTTTTATTTTTATTATAGTTATGGTCTATTCACTCACACTGTTTTATAATGTATTTTATAAGGCATTTTATAATTTTATTATGTCTACTGCATATTGCATATTAATACTGTATCTATGGAGATACTTCAGCTTGTCAGTCCAGAGCTGATTAAATTAAATTTTGTTCATTTGTATACTGCTGTGTATATGTGAATGAAAATAAAAGTCTGTTGTACTCTATTGTTCTATATTAACAACAAACCAAAGGTTTAAAATATGGATTCATTGCTCCACCAGACCTGTTGCCACTGATGTTCAGTCCAGTCGTGTGTGATTTGGCGTACCTCACCGTTTTCTTCCTGCTTCCTTTCGGTAAGAATGGCTTCTTGAGAGCCACCCTTCAACTGAGACCATTTCTGATGAGGCTTCAGTGAACAGTAGATGGATCAACTGAGGGGCCAGATGCATCTCTTAGGTCCTGTGTCAGATCCTTGGTCATTTATTTCCTATTTCTTTGGATATATATTGTTCATATGCTCTTCGTGTGTGTGTATGTGTGTGTGTGTGTGTGTGTGTGTGTGTGTGTGCGCGCGCGCGCATGTGTGTGTCCTCCTCTTGTCCGGTTTCCTCAAATTTTTATGGCACACTGCACACCATGCTGAGATATGCTGATTTTTCAGCATCAAGGGCTCTTTATGTTGGTGCAAAAACACTATTGTATGTCAAACTGTGTTATCTTTGTTTTTTTTTTTCATTAAACTAAAGAAATGGGGGAAAAATGATGTATTTTTGCAACAGGCTACTAGTAACAAATTACAATTTAAAATTGATCCTTTGCTAAGTTGTCTATTGTATGTAGACACAACACTGGTTCATGTCGTGAGCTTGGTGCCTTTTGTATGCAAAATGATTTATGGCTCAGTGTTAAATGGCTCAGACAAAGGTCAGCTACAAGGACTGGACTGAAAATGAGTGAAAAAACAGAAAAAAATACAAAAAAAAAAGACTTCTTGAAAGAAATAAGGGGTGGCTCAAGACTTGTGCAGTGTTGTATTGTATATATTATTTTGCTGCATTTGTTGTTGATAATGTACAGATATACTGTAGACCGCAAACTATGTATGCAGGACAAGAATAAGCTGTCGTGAATCTGTGGCAAAAATTAATGAGAGGTATGAATATTATGTACTATATAAACAGTCTTTGCATACTCAGAGTTTGATGTTGGCAGGAAAATTAGGTCCATCTTAAGTAATGGTATTAACAGCTGGTTTGAAAACCAGGACACACTAAAGCTTAAATATTTATTCTGGGTAAAATGGCAGAGAAGATTATCGGAAAGCCCAAAACACCTCACAATTTAGCAGTCCACTATTCAGCAGGCCGAAAGGATTATAGTTGCCCTTTGTGTGAGTATATCCATTTTTAATAGTCATTTGTCCCTTTGTCTGTTAAACCTTATAATGAGCAGCTCACGCAGGACAAACAGAGCNGTTAAGTGCAGGTTACACTGTATAAGGATATCACAGGGATGAAGGATCTATTAAAAGAAATATGAAACATGAACCACCTTTTCTGATGCTGAGTCATCGTTTTTCAGCCCCTCGTAGTAGCAGCAATTGCCGTTGCTTTTAAGTTTCATCCGATAAATGGAGCCACGTTCTGGCTGCACCACGGCTTCATCGACACTCCAATTTGGATTCAATGCCCAGCGGAAATATTTCAGAAGTGCATCTTCAAGCAGCTTGTCTTTCAGCAAGTCAGACCTTGTGCTGCTTTGTTCATTCCTTTTTTTTATGTGCAGTGTCTGAACTGTTTTGTTTTTTTTTCGCTCTGATTGCTCAGACTCTCTCTCACTTCAACTGAAAACTTTACTTTTATTCTAAACAATAATTCATCCCTGAAAGGAAAACCCCACAGGAGAATGATTATAAAACTCATCCAAACTTTGACAAACCATAATTTACCATAACTGTTTATAATAAAAGTTTGTACTAATAAACATGAGCAATAAACAATAAAGTCTCAGTAATATGGGTTTAATATACAGTTCTTACTCAAAGAAGTGGTCAGCTATAATAGAGGCTTTTCTAAATATGAATAGCTTCAAATTACATTTACGCTATGATCGTGATTAAGTGCAAATAGTACTGTTAGTACTGGCCAAAGTGCACTATTTGTATCAATAATGTACATGCCACACAGTGGACAGATATCGTTCTTGTTTCAGAAGCATTCAAATTAGAGATGTAATACACATCTACCCACCCTATGAAAACCCATGTCCGCATTTATCTGTCCATGAAATATGAATGACGCTGAATGGAACGGCCTTTTCCACGAGTCAGATAAAGGTTTATTGAAGGCCAGCGTGAGCAGGATAGAGGTTGCCATGGCTACAAGTGTGAAAAGGGCATCTGATCAGACTTCTGACCAGTCAATTAATCGTGGAATTGCATTTTCTTTTATCAAAGGTTCACTCTTGATTCAAAATTAATTGCTCCGATTAAAAAGAAAAAAGGAAAAGCTGAGATTGTGGAGAATCGAGACTCTTTGAAAAAGTACAGTAACGCAAGAGTCTTAAGATTAAGGCTGCCACAGGGGAAGATGGGTGAATATTTAAGATGGATTGAAGCCTGAATAGTGAGTTTGTTCTCAATGTGCACTAGAAGAAAAAAAAACTTATTCAACAAAATAACTTATGAAAGACTTCATTTTCTCCTGATTTTTCAGATGAAAAAATGTAAAGTCATGCCCCCTTTTTTATCTTGAAAGTGTTGCAAGGCCATAATGAGAAATCCATTTTTTTTCCTTTAATGATTAAAAACAGTGGTATATAATGTGCTTTCTATCCAAGGAGGCATATTTATATAAAATCTTATAGTACGATATCCTGTTGTAAGCAGTGCTTTCATACTTTAAAGATGAATGACATATAAAAGTAAGAAGTTAATTTTATACTGATATCGGCAGATAGTCTTTATTTACATACATTCCATGTTATGTTATGCAGACATAACAGCGTAACACTGAAAAGGGAAAACTGAGGGTTGTTGCCTTTTCTTTTTACCTGTTAAACAATGTATTTAACCAGCTAATTAAGCACTGAAACCTATTCACCAACTTCATATTTCTTGGGCTCTAATGGTAACATTCTCAAATTCTCTATGCACTATATCTGTGTGTGCATTTACGGCATTGTTTAGCTGTGTCTGTGCTGAGAGTTTGCGTGCGTGAGAAAAACCGACAAAGTATGACATTTCCCTTCTTTTAGATATTCGCTGGCTCCGGGATGCTGTGGGGGTGGGGATTTTTATCACAACAAATAACAGAGAAAAGTGCTTTTCATCGTTTTCCACCGTGCCGTCACAGAAACACATCTCTCGCTGTCTTCCTTCACTGTATCCACGCTGTCCTTGTAGTATCATATCCTCCTCCTGCCTCCCCCCTTCTTCTGTCACACTTTGCCTCCCTCTTTAAAACAAGGCAGGAGGCGTTTTGATTATCATAATCCAGTCGCAGCTAATTAGGATAGGTCAGCTGGTGCAGTTAAACAGTGTCTGTCCCCTTCTATGCATTCAGCTCTTCCTCCATCATCATCTCTCTCGCTCTCTCTCTCTCCCCCCACTTGCTCGGACAGCTATATCAGTGGGTAACATCTCCCAACACCACTGCCGCCTGTCTGTTCGTGATAGCGACTGTGGCAGTCATCTCCACAGAGGCGAGCGATGTGCTGCCAGCCACTCCGCTAGAGCCAGACAAGCCCATATTAATGTCTGCTGCAGGCACGTTGGAGTATCAATTAATTGCCGTTTAAAACTGGCAAAAAATGCATTTGATATACTTAAGCTTAATTAATACATTGCTACCACTTTTGCAGGGCTAATTAATCAATTTGAAAGTGATCTGTGGCGCGAAGATGTCCAGATTATGATGTCTGGCAGGACGCTGCAACACTGAACATCAGAGAAGAAGATGAATCACACACACGAGATGAGGGAAGTGCGTGTTAATAATGCCTTCTACCAAAAGAAATCGCAAAAGGAGGAATAAAAAATAAAACCAACGAGGATGGTGAAATGAGCAATTTACAAAAAGACAAAGACACAGTTGTACATACGCTGTAGGCTACAACCCAGCAACTATAGGGGCTAATACTAAAACAGGGTTGGGGATTGATTGGGACTTGAACTACATGCTTTGTGCACTTGTAGTTCTGTTTATACTGAGCCAGTGAATGAGGCCGCAGTGTTCTGGCAGGAAAGCAGAGAGAGCTACACAGAGTAATTGGGAGGGCTACGCTTAGAGGGAAACAGAGGACTTAAGACGGGATGAAGGAGGGAAGGGTGGATGGGGGTGAGCGTGGGGGTAGAGAGAGACCTATGAAGGAGACGCTAAGTGCTGAGATCTGAAGAAAATAAGCCTGCAGGAATATGACCCCAGAGACAGTGACCAATGACAATTTCCCTTTTCTCTCCCCCCAACCCATCTGATAATCGATAGATCTGTGTGCTTCTATGTGCAGTGTGAACACAAGCAGCTTTATTTAAACAACTGGCAAATGCACCTTAATGTAGCCACATCATATTTCCTTTACTAGTTCATGCTTGAGTTTCCTCTATCAGCGTTATTCTTTTATTAATTTTATTTTATAATATACCTCTGTTACCAATCCACGCAGCAATTTTAGTGACTGACTACATCATAGTGAGATTTTCTTAGGCAAAGTTTAACTCCCAGTGAGGCCTATCAGCATTCAGCTGGTATTTTTGCAGGTTAATAAAGATAAGCTGGAATACTGCCAGGGTGATGTTTACCACACCTCACTTCTCACCACTGCTCTTGCACCATGGCTTGGCCTTCTGCTCCAGCCCTCCCCCACAGCCTAGCTAAGCCTGCATGTTATTGGCAAAACACAGCCAGCTGCAGCCAGTTAACTGTCTAATCTCACATCAATCGATTTCCCCAAACAAGAAGCGGTAGAGAAGTGTAACGAAAGTCATGGAGCGGGGCTGAAAACAGCGCAGAGGGTGAGAGTAAATGGGATGGTTGCATTGAGTGAGAAAAGGCAGTTTAGAGCCTTTCACTGAATTTCCAGCACCACTGGACTTCACGCGTATATGTGCGTATTGATGTGATGATCTTTTGTACGAGAACAAAAAGAATTCTGATCGAAGGCAACAAACGCAGGAACGTGGATGGACGGGTCATGGATCGCACAAGCCGACAGGGGCAGCACACATCCGCCAACACCGCCAGTAACAGCTTTTACACACTGACTAATGCCCAAAACTCTCTCATCTCCCTTTGTCATGTGTCTTGTGTGTAAAAATGTGATCCATTTAGTCCCTCTTGGACAATTAAATGAGAACATTTTCAAAATGAGAAACATATGGAGCTTTTTAATTGGCCAATTTCTCTTGCCAACATGTGTGGGCTTTTTTTCATTCTAAAAACCAATGGAAAGGAAAAAAAAAAGTCCTATCTAGTCAGACATGCATATTGTAGCACAGAGTGTTGCACAAATTGTCACTGTCCTTCCGCAAGAAGTAAAACAGCCCTTCTGTTCCCTGGATTAATAGCATCATTATTGAGAATCCATGTTCAGGATACAGGACTGTACTTCTGGATCCTGTCAGTGAGACTTAGGAAATTTGTATCGCTGTTGAAATATGTGGGGTTTTTTCTAGCAGCTAATGGTGCACACCGGTGTACTGGTTGAAACTGCAGGGAGACATTTCGCTTTCAACCAATAACTTTACTCCATACCTATGTATAATCCTCACTTCCTTCCTTCCCCTGACCCTGCATGAATCATGTGAGGTCACTGGGGTTGGGGGTGGGGGGGCCGCAACAACTTATATCTGGGGAGTTATTGTTCTACACATGTCATGTGTAATCTGCCCGACCCACAGCGCTTAGAATAATTATTCATATTTAATCACCACACTACAAAGCTACATCGCCATCACTAAGTCATTTTCCATGTTACATTATCAAAGTTTCAGAGACGGGTGCTCAGGGAAGGGGGACTAAATGGAGAAGCTGAAGTAGTTGGGCTTATAAAAACATAATGGGCTTGTCTGCTTTGATAAACTGAGGACGTGTATAGAATGCACACTAGCTCACACCCTCCGATGCAACCACCCCACCCCCACCCCCCACGCACTTTAAATGTGAAAAGTGCAGAGAACAAAGTAGGGGAAAATAAAGTAGCCAAGTATAAGTTCAGATTGTGAGTGCTCAGGCAAGTCAAAAGCTCAACCATTAATACAAATAACTTCACCACAGAAAACGGATTGAGAGTCCTTTTTTTTTCAGTCTAGTGAGTTGGCTTGTGCGACAACTCCTTTATTTCTCATGTAATCAAATTTTTGCTGGTAAGGGCTCACCTTGCTCCAAAGGTGGTGGTTTCACGCCTGCAGCCTTCAACTTGAGGGCTTCTTTTGCAGACATATCACAGCAGGAGCCTTTGTTGGTGTCCTGGTCACTGTCAGCCTGGTCGCTGTCACCATGACCGCTGTCTCTGAGGCTTGCTCGCTCTGGGTCTTTGAATGTTGAACTACTACACAAACAAACAAAAACAGGAAAAGAAAAAAAGAGCATGAGTGTCGAGTATGGTGGAGAATCTTTTATTCGTTACCCGCCAAGGAAGTTTAGAGACAGCATTCCTGAATGCTAAATGAGGAACATTATTATAATGATGGTATTTAGGATGTAATAAAATGCTTCTAAAAATATTGCACCAGCTTTGCTGTCTCCTCAAGATAAAAAAAAGGAAAGGATCCTGTGTGTGATTATGTTCTTGTAACACAAGAATATTTTTAGTGACCAACTTTAAACCTAATTAAATGTACAGGCTCTTCTTCTTCCTGGTGTTACTAACTACAGTTTATTGTCAGCATAGTTCACGTTAATAGTAGTTGTGTGTGTGTGTGTGTGTGTGTGTGTGTGTGTGTGTGTGTGTGTGTGTGTGTGTGTTGGGGGGGTCTGATGTCTAGTGAAGGCTACAGATCCACAACTCTTACCTTTGAACAAACTGTTGTCTGCTACCCATATAATTAGGCTCAGTGGGGAAATTGTCCGTCTGTGGAGAGGAGAGAGAGACAAAAGTATGTAGTAAGCTCAAAAGAAATGAGTCCTGCTGTGAAACAAGAATTCCTAGTGACATATCATTAATTATGCACTAAAAAAGGCAGAGGACAGATTAGGGGCGATAAAAGCAAAAAAAAAAAAAAAAAGTGAGCCCTGCATGGCCGAGGTTTGAGCATTTCATTAACCACATAAGGCAGGCTAATTAGCCATTTGAGAGTAAACCACAGAGCTGAACATCAAATCTGGCACACATCATATAATCAATGAGCGCTAGGACAACAGTCTTGATGAAAGCAGAAAACTTTGCCGACATGGTGTTGAAGTGTTGGCTGGACTGTTTGTCTACTTGCTCCTTGTTCCTTTAACAGCATCTCTACAGGAAACTGCTGACTCTCTAAGAATATCTTCTCTCTTTTTTTTTCTATTTTTAAACAAAAAATTAATTGTTTGGGAGGAACTGGGTCTTGCATGTGCTGAACCCTGCAGTGTTTATTTCATATAGGTAACCTGATCATACACAAGGGCCTTCTAGCAATGTGAATCGATAGGAAAATAAAACAGATGGACATGGTTTTACACACGTGAATGTGCTGCTGTAGTACAAAGAATCAGAATGGCATCTATGATAAAGCATAGTAGTATAATGAAATACTGGTATAAACCCTGCTGCATAAACAGGATAAAGCACTGTATGCTTTGTCTCAGGTTCATACATCAGTGCAGTAGAGTTAATCATGCTAAAGGAAGATCCTTGTGTGCTTTCTGGAATATCCAGAAATAGCTAACAACAAAATGTGTAGACTTCTCAGTAAGAACACAGGGAGAGGGAAAGTTATGTGCTTACAGTATATTTCAGTAAAATTATTTCAGGAATATAAACAATGCCTAACATCCCTGCAATGCTCAGGTAGGAAGGAATGACAGAAGAAAAAATGTCTTTGGGAGATATAGCTTTCGTACTGTTGTACCAGTATTCATCACAGTAACACAAATAATTACCCTGTGTTGTGCACAACTCTCTCTGTCTTGAATTCATAGCGGCTAAATGTCATGTTTAGTGAGTAATGTCTACTTGTGCCAGAGTTTTTCACATGCACAGCTTGACTCACAGTCGATAGAGTATTTCAATGTCATCCGTGCGCAGCGGTGGCTCAGTATGAAAAAGGGTGTGTGAAGGTCAGGCGGGCCACCTCAGTTCTTTGACCTTCCATGCTTTCACCAGCACCTTTATCCTTACCTAAACACTTTATTCCACCTCAGCCTTCACCCACGCTAAAAGAAAACACCCACAGAATATATCAAAGACTGGAAACTGACCACAAAGTAAGGAGAAGAACGAATGAAATTGTTTGGCATTGAAATGATAAAGGCCTGTGTCTTTTTCTTTTTTTTTTTGGAAAAGAGAGTTGGGACTCTTTATATTGATGTGCCTCTTCTGTACTTTTATGACCAGGGAATCAACCTTGGGCATATTTTTCAATCAACTCAGCTCTGTTAGCACTGAGCAGGAGGAAAGGACATTAACAGAAAATAGTTTTACTGACGGTTATATGGTTTAATTTACTTTCCACACCTGTGCACACAGAACAAATAATATCCTTGTGAACAGACCCTTTTTTCCCCCCATTTTTACAATAGACTAAAAAAAAGTTCATTTTTATCACCCACATGGGCAAAATAACCTTGAAATGTCAGTGGTCTGTTGTACCTTAGCATTAAATCTGCTTTGATTAATAGGATGAATAGAAATGCACAACCACGTTGGACGGTAAAACACGATGGCATTTTTTTGTTCTTTATCAAAAATGAAAAGAAAAGAAAAAGGAGCATTCACACCTAAAACAAAAAAACAAACAAAAAAAAGCATTCCACCTCACACAAGCCAATAAAAAGCACATTAAGCCACTTCATTGAAACCTCTTTCCTGCCAACTGTTCCAGGCTGATCTTAAGGCTCCATCACTTCCTGTCTATATTGCCCAACCCTTTCACTACAATGGGTCCCTTTCCAATTAATGGGTCGATAATAGCCAGCATGAGATGCTTCGTACTGAGCTGGTCAGTGTCCACAATGAATGCAGGATAATCTGAGGGAAGGTGAGAAAAAGTGGATGCATGTCTCTTATCTTATTGTTATCATTAGTATTAAACGCTGTAGCATAGATTTAATGCATTACAAGTATAACTGAATATTTCATGTTTCATATTTTCCAAATGTGAAACCTACTGAAAGTGATCTCGAGTCACCTGAACAAAAGCAAACTAAACTGAGCAGAACTAAACTGGCCAAAAACTGCAGCATCTGTATATTTGGCCTTTGAGGTTTCAAAATCTGACTTGTTTGTTGGCCTAAAATATGAGCCTTAGATCTTAAAGGCTCACAGAAGCACTGAACCTATTTAACACGAGATGAATTCAGTAGTTCTGGGTCAATTTACTTTGTGTAGATATGAGCAGAGGTTAGGTTGTTTGGTAGCGTGGATGAAAATTGCAAAAGCATGTTGTTGATTTGTGGTGAATGATGCGTTGTATCTGCTCCATGTAGCAAGGCCACAAAGGTCAGAAAGATACTGAGTACAGTGAGGCTGAGTAAGTGTAAAAAGCTGCACTCTATTCTGTATTCCCATTGAGGCCCCAAGACTGACCGCTCAGACAGCCGGCCGATTGAGACAAATGGGACGAGCATATTGGAGTGCTATTCTATTCTCAGGGCATGTTGGTGCATTTTGGGGCACTCTTCATTTCTATGGGGCTATATTTGTGCATATCTGCCTTTGTGTGTGTTTGTGTGTATTTGATATCTTAGGGAGAGATGGTGAACGAGGACAAATTGCAGATTCTCTTTCACACATCACTGGATTGCTCTCTTTTATTCACAGGAACAAGAGTACATCCCCTCCCTCCACCTATCCTGCTAGGTATGATACATGCATTTGTCCTTTACTGTCTGCCAGGAAAAAACACACACACAAACACACATTATTCTCATTCAGTGTATATGCTTGTGAGCACGTGCATTTCATCACGCCAGGCAGTGTGAGTGGCTCCTAATCAACCCCTTCTCTGTAAGCTAAAAGAAAAACCCTCTATTGTGCGTTGGTACGTATGTGAGTGACAACTGGAAAACTTAAAGTGGATTAGCTAAAGCTAAACAGATAAAAAAAATAATAATAATATAGAGAGAAACTAAAGGAAGGAGTGGAGGATGCAGCAAATGCATGAAACAAAAACAAGAACGCTAGTGACTTATTTGGTTTGTGATTCATCACAATTTAGAGATTACTGTAACGTGTGAAGAAAACTACAGGTTTTGTTGTGTTTGACTGGCTGTATTGCACAAACTAATGAGAACTAAAATTCAGTGAGAAGTCAGAAAGGCTGGCAAACAGTCATATTCAGGACAAATTAATGTAAATTCACTAAAATCTGACTAATATTCTACGAGTTGTAGCGATTCTTGTGAATTGTGGACAGATGGACAGGCAGCCTTGCCATCGTATAAGCCCATCAGTCCTTTGGCCGGATGAGCTAAGAACAACTGAACAAGATAAGTAAAAAAGCAAAATGAAAAAAAAAATGGTTAAGAAAGTATTTCAAAAGGGGCAGAGAAAAGAGATAATGATTGCATTGATTATCTAGTGGCTGAGGCGAACAAGGGACCAGATCAAATTAACATCCAAATGTCTTCCTGGAGATAACAGACCGATCAATCAATCAGGTAAAATGAGCTTAAGCCATCATAGTCTACTGCCTGCAAAGGCTCTTACCTTACCTTCTAAATAACTTTAAAGGGGTCCAGTCCAAAAGAATTTCACACAAGTAAGGCAGTTACAACTGAACAACCACAATTAGGTCTTACAAGTCCATATGGACAGCTCTAGGCCAATGATTCTAGATAATACTTTACAGAACTGCATGACACATTGTTTCAGCAATAAACTGTGCAAAAGGATGTGTAAGGTAAAGTAAGGCAAGTGAATTTTAACATGTCATACTTCATCTTTTTGCTGTGTGATACAAAAGGACAAACCTTGCAAGGGTGTCACATTTTGTGGCTAATCTTCAAGACAGGTTGTTTTGATATAACGTTACTGATTTAAAGGTTCTTTGATACACTGTTTTTCTTGTTATTTCTTTTTCCTTTTTTTTTTTTATAAATGTTCTTAACCAAACACGGAGGCAACAACAGAGCCCGTGTGAGTGACACTGTATACATAGTGCAATGAGCAAGGAACCGGAGAGAACAAAAGAGATTTTGTTGCTAAAAGAACCCAAACAAATTGGATCTGTGAGTTAATTTCATATAAAATTCTTGTTATACCAATGATAGCAGAGCCTTTCACCATATCAGACTTGGTTATTTCACACTGGAGTTCAGGTTGCAGGCTCGCCACAGAGAGATGAAGCAGCGTGCGCAACATCAGAGAGGGGTGCGTATCTGCACCATTCTCCTTCCAAAAGGATGTTGTGCGAGTGCTTCGCATTACAATTCTGCCATGAGCTTCCTCCTTTAAGACAGCATTCTGCGTGCTGCTCTTCCCTCGATGCCACAGAGAGTGGCACTGGAGGAGGAAATAGCTTCACTGCTGAGTAAGGAAGCAATAATGACAGTCCCTCAGCCAGAGGCACAGAGGGGCTTCGGCTCCAGAGTTTGGTGCTTTAAAGCCATTTAGAGCATTATGTCTCAAGAAATGAGGTATCACATTCCAGTCAAAAGTTTGGACGCGCTCACCCATGGGTCAGCGTGTCCAAACTTTTGTATTGTGTTTTTTTTTCCCATGCAGATACAGTCCTCTACAAAACCATCCTTATCATTATATTCCGAATGATTAATTCTTTACAAATAGTGTTCCTTAAGTTATATAGAGAAGAGTCCTATATTTTTACATTTTGCTACATAAAATGTCATACTGGGCTGCTCTACTATATAATCATCATCATAAAATAGTCTTTGAAAGAAGAATTTTTCACATTAAGACAATTTTAGATTTCAAGGTGACATGGAATTCTTTAGACATATGTAGTGCAGGCAACATACACAGGCTGAAAATATGCAGCCACAGTATTTCTGAATGCTTTTCAATATGACTATTAGGGGTTTCTCTGAGGGGAAAATGTCTTTTAGTAATTTTTTACGGTATGTTGCACATGGACTTATCTGACTCCACTCTTCGACTCTTTTAAAATGCAAGTAGTCTTAGTTAGGCTGTGACTTAGGATAAATGTACTTCAATTATTTTTGATAATTCTTGGTTGTTCCACATAATTTGATTTTGTAATACAGGTACAGCAAAAGTGCATCCTATGCAATATTTCTTGCAACAAATTATTTTGAAGCCGCTCTACCTTATAATAACAAGCAAAAAGGGAAAAAGCTCTGAAAACATCTCAGCTGGTTGCAATTCTACCACATGCCAGCGACACTCAAACACTTAAATACAACCTCTAGCATAATTCTAAGGTGCCTGGGTGAGCTGTGCTGTTGACAAAAGTTCAAAGCAGTAGTTAAACTGGTGTCTCCCAAGTGCGAGCAAGTGCTGCTGAATAAGTGACACAAGGTGCAGCTAAAATCAAGCATGCACGCTCAGCAACCTCTGTATAAAGCAGAGAAAAGACTAAAAAAAGGTTTCTTTATGCTGTGCTGTGAGGTAAGTAAGGGGCATTCACACCTAGTCTGTGGTTGTTCATCTAAAAACCATACCTCTGGTACAGCAACTCTTGAATTCTGACAGTTTTGACTTAAATATTATCGCCTGTCCATTTCATTTTAGTTATACTGATTACGCATAGACATGAA
>JASGAU010392729.1:0-28635 GCA_030220045.1 Australoheros facetus | reverse complement strand
TTAGCTCTCTTTCTGGAACTGAAAACCCGAGTTTCCCTCATTTTAGGGTTAACAAACTCGGAGTTATTAGCAAAACCTGCTTTCTGGAATAGGCCCCTGGACTGTGATCTGTAACAAGTTTGTTTTTTTGTTTTTTGTGGGACTTAATTAACCAAAGCTTAAAGTGCATTTTATTTATAAAATGTCTAAAAATAATTACCACTAATTAAATTTTCTTTAAAAAAAAAAAAAAGTTTACTGACTTTGCCCCAAAAAAGGTTATAGAAAGCGTCGTCGNCCCCCACACACACACACACACATTTCATGCAGAAAATCAACAGCTGTGTGTAGACTGTAGTCCAGTCCAGTCACCACAGGAACAATGTGTAACTGTACTTTGGACGGGAAGGATGTAATGGAACAACACTGATATGCTTTAACTTAACATCCCGGGTAAAAGCATGTAACGTCATTTCAATAGCAGATTTTGATTAAAGTTTGGGGCAGTCAAAAACACAAAACAAAAAAAATGAACCAGAGGCAAGTACATAAATTAAAAGCTGATCATCTGAGTATTTAATCAGTGTTGATCAGTGATTTTTCTCTGTGACTTTTCACATGTCTGGAAACAGACGCTGAGTGAGAGCTCTCTGTTTTTTGCTGATCTCAGACTGTAACCTCTGTTGCCTGTAACCTCTGGACAACATGATCCTTATCTGTCATGCAAACTTTCTTACTGCACTGCACACTCTGTCCCACAGCCTGCATTCCTCACTTTGTCATTTCAGGAGTTTGGCTCAGTATTTTTAATATTTGGCCTCAAGCTGAAAAAATCTTTTGGCAGCTCTCAGGGCTCTTTCAGGCTTTACAGATCAGAGAGTTTAGGAGCAGCTATTGGTTGCTGTTCGATGGAAATAAAGCATAAGGCTGGTGAACTCTATTTTTTTTTTTAATAGATCCAAACTGAGGCAGTTCACTCACTTCACAAATATACAAAAAGCCCCATTAATTTCCTTAACACAGCTGGACACTTCCAGTTTTAAATATAAGCAAAAAAGTGCATTTATAACACAGAATAAACCAGTTTTATCATAATAAGTTTTATAATATTGAGGTCTAGGTCACTTAATGCACATCAGAGGTGTCCAGAGCGTCATGCTATTTTCTTAAGAGAAGAGAAAGTTGGGAACTGAGCTGTGATGTTGGTCTTGGTTCAGTATACAGGATAAGACGGCATTAGATGTTTCCTCATTCATGGTCCGCTCAGTGTTTGTGCAGTTGGAGCAGGGTGTAGCATTAGGAGGGCTCCTCTTTATTTTCTAATGGCTCGCCCATTAAAGGTTCCCGGGCTGGGAAGTATGGTGACCCCTCACTATAAAAAAAAACCATCGCCATGGACATGAACTATAACTTTAATAATGTTTAGATAACCGCTGGTTGATCAGATCTGTGTTGGTTTATGCTTTTATTGAAAATATAACCTTATTTTAAATGACTTTATTTTTATATCTGGTTCATCCTGAGGGTAAAGAAAAAAAGCTCACAATATTTGTGTGTGCATAATCACCTCGTTGTGCGTTTTCGTCACCTTGCAGAGGGAGCGTACGGAGTATTTGCAGGCAGGGATGCATCCAGAGGTCTGGCAACCTTCTGCCTGGATAAGGAGGCCCTGAAAGATGAACACGACGACCTGTCGGACCTGAACTCCATGCAGCAGGAGAGCCTTTCTGAGTGGGAGTCTCAGTTCACCAGTGAGTGGAAGATGCAGCACACTGTCAGGTTTTTAGGGCCAAAACGATCACAGATATGTAAAAAGACAAAACATTTTACATCTGTATGGCTCTTACTTTAAGCATTATTTAAAGTTCTTGTATAGTTTATAATTTACTGTATATTTTATAAATTACTGTAGCTGTATGTCCGGCGGTTTGATTGTCCCATTTTTAGTCTATTATGTCCAGTGGTGGTGTTTCCACCAGTCGTGTGTTCCTATGTGTTACATTCCCCCTAAAAAGTCTAGGGCGTTTGGGGGAAGTAACAAAAAGTGACCGGGTTGACAAAAGGAGACAAAATTGGTAAAATAAAAGATTTTTATTAAGATTATAACAAAAAGAGACAGGCATGCCGCTATCACCTTTAAACAAAGGAAAATATAACACAGGAGTTATTCAACAAACATAAACAACAACATAAGGCAAGAGGCCTCATGCACCAAAACAAAAACACCACCCTCCTCTCCACTGAGCAGGAGTAAGCAGCTGCAGCTGCAGCAACACACAGTTCACAAGTTGTGCCACAAAGGCAGTCTCTGGCAATCACTGGCCTGGATCTCGCCTCTCTCTGGCCTTAAGTACCCCAGCTTGATTGCTGAGTTGGGTCAGCTGTTCCAAAAGGGGTGGCACCCAAGGCTGGAGAGCACAAGCCACACCCAGTGGGCCAGGAAGCCACAGCAGGCCCGGCTAGGGCCGTAACACTCTGAAGCAAACTGGCTGAAGCAAGCGTTCACGCAGATATTTTTTCCTTGCTGTCAGTAGCCTGTTCTTAAATTAAAATAAAGTTTCTGAAATACAGAAACATCTATTATCTGGCTATTTCCATGAGTTTATCAAGATGGATAGATCGATCTATAATGTGTCCTGTACATAACAAGAAGCTGGTGTGGTGTGGTGTTTGGTCATAGACTAAGATTTTGAATGTTGCAGGGTCAGTGTGTGCATGATCACAGCTGGATCAGAGAAGACAGCCCAGATATGGGCTCAACGCCTTCAATGAATGCCACTGACTGCATGACCTAAAACAAACTTGCAGTGATAATTGTGTTTGATTTTTATCAAAAAATGAGCAAAAGACTGCATTGAGACAGCTCTGGCTGAGTTTGATGGCCAATTTACACCAAAGGATCGAGGCGGCCTTGGTGGAAGGTCACATGAATAAATTCCAGGAATGTGAGAGAGCTGCGGATCACAGCGTGAAGACCTCGGCTGTTTTCCCCTCGATTCTTTTTAAATGTGTTTTTTGTTCTCCATTTCAGTGAAGTACGACTACGTCGGCAAGCTTCTGAAGCCAGGAGAGGAGCCGACGGAGTACACCGACGATGAGGAAGGAAAAGACAAAAAGGCGGACTAAAACATGAAACAGCGTGACCACAAGGGGCTAAAGATGCCTTAATGTATATTGGTAATTTAACAACCCTCCACCTCTTGTTCGTCTCCTACTACTTTTGGACCAATCTCAGCTGGTATACACTGACTGAATTCAGTTCATCTTTATTAATCTCATCTGAAGGCATTAATGGTTAGAAATGCAGTGTTCTAATGTAGAGTTGTGTAATTGTTGTTAGTGTAATTTCTCAGACACTGATCCCAGTGTTTGCTCAAGCTCCTGGTGGTTATGTGTGCCGAAGAAGGTGATCGCCCCATCTGACTGGTTCTCAGATTACCTGCAGTTTTACAGAAGGATCTCAGGAAGCAATAGTTAAAAATTTAGAAAAATATACTCGAGATCTGAAGCAGAATGGCCGATCGCAGAGAATTCTGGTATTTCTGAGTCTTATTCTCATCGTGGTGTGATTTATTTTTTTTGTGTGTGTGCGTTTTCTAAATAAGATTAAATTTTACAGCACACTTGCACAGATTTGATCTCTTTTTTTAAACAGCTGTCTGTTTTAGGCTAACAAGCAGTCAGTTTATTTTTACTGATGCATAAGAAATATGTTGTTTTTGAGCTATCAAATCAGTCCCATCTGAAGTTTACTTTGGTTTTAATTTCAGTTCGCATCATTCCCCATCTTCACCCTCTTTGTCTTCTCCAGCAACAGGAATCTTTGTCACTGTAGGTGTTCAGCCCCCCCACCATTCCTGCTACTTGGGGAAAGCTACTCGTTTTTAGCTCAAAGGAGTCGTATTATGTTCATTTCCAGCTTTATATTTTTGTTCTCGGTCTACTAAAGTGCTTTTGCATCGTTAATTCAAAGTGAGCCCCTGTCTGAAACAAGCTGTTTTGGCTCCTCCCCCTTTTTCCTGATTGGCTGCCCCTCAAACAGCAGGTAGGCATGGCTTTTGTGCTTACTTTCAGAGACGACCATATTTGGGACTTCCCCTCTATGACATCACACGGAGCCAAAAATGAAACTGAGCAGTCTGAAGTCCGAGCTTTTGGCTCACATGTTTTAATATGAACGTCCATCATCATAAACATACATTAATCACAGAAAATGAAAAGAATAGTAGGGCCCCCTGCAGACAGGGCCTAAAAGGAGGCAGTCTACACACTGATGGTGTCATTGTTCTGCAGCCACTACATCAGGGGTATTCAACTAAATTTTTCTATGGGCCAAATTGTCATGGGGCTACTTGCCAGTGGGCCACACATTCCTCGGGACTCTTACTCTTGTGCATATTTATCGGTCCAGTTGTCGTTAAATGTTCTATTTTCACTGTCCACCTTGCGTCTCTTCTGTTTGAATGCGACATGTTTGCATTAGAAATTGCTGCTGTCTGGCCTCCCGCCAACAGTGTAAACAGGAGTGCTGCATGTCATAAAATGTAAAGTGCCGTTCTTCTACTACTTTGTCTTCTTGAGTTTAATGAAGGGTGGTAATCTATGTTGCGTTATCGCCACCACCTGTAAGGAGTGTGAACTACATGCCGTGCTTACAGTTTTGTCACAGCTTCTTTTAAAATTTTTATTTAATAAAAATGCCCGGTCCACTGCCCACTGGACCGGGCAGTGGACCGGTCCAAAATGACTGATGGGCCGGTTCTGGCCCTTGGGCCGCCAGTTGAATACCCCTGCACTACATTGTGCAGTTATGTTCAAGCAAAAACTTGTCTATTGTCACTTTAAGCATCAGTTTAAGCACCCTTTTCTTCACAAACTCCTTTTAATTTTCACCTCAGGCCTTTTGTACTGATGACCTCTGCAGACAGCTGTGCCTGTGCTCAAACAGAGGATGATGATACTCCTGCCCTTCAGTTTATGGTGACGAGAGCCTGTTTAGTCCTAACAGTTGGGCCATTTAACATGAAAACAAAAAAGTGAGTTCCTCTCAACTGACCACCTCAGAACTGTATGATTATGTTTCGTATTTACTGAAGCCATGGAAAGCTTTACCTTCATACCCAGCCTTATGTCCTTCAGCGACTTGTAGCTGGGAAAATATTCATAATATGAAGGTTAAAAATTTTGTATGGCATCATTAAATAAACCGAAGCTGTACAAAAAAAAAAAAAAGCCAATGCTTTCCAGATTTGATGGCTCTTATGTGTGTGGCTCCATGGTCTAGTGATTTACACAGTTAATTAACAAGTGAAAGACCCCCAGTTTGTATTTGGGGTTGCGTCAGGAAGGGCATCTGCTGTTTAATACTCCGAGTGACAATCCAGGTAACTGCATCCACTGATGTGAAAGGCCGTCGTCCTCTCTCTGCGGTTCAATCTGTTAAAAAAAAAAGAGATTCGCTGCTTTTCGTTCTTTTGGGGTTTTGGCCTGTAAAACAAGTAAATGTGTAAAAACCTTGTATTAATGAACGATGTCACCATGGTGCTGCTTTAAATGAACAAACACTAGAAGTTATTTACCCCCTCGATTTATTTAAGCACTAAATCCAGGACGGCAGAGAGACCAAAACACGTCTCAGATCACCAGCGTTCAGCCTCTCTTTCACCGGGTTTTGGTATCAGCAGCAGACTGACGATTAAATTCTGGTTATGCCTAAGAAACATTTCAAGCCTGCAGATGTGAGTTCATTTGTAACTCATGATTTGTTTTTCTGACTAGAAACATATGCTGTCTTCTCTATAATGTCCATGTAAACCAAAACCAGCATATTCAATATGATGACATTTTTGGTATGCATGTATATAATACTCATCAAACAGTCATACTTCTATAATCCTTAAATGATGTTTTGATTGAATAAAAAAACTACAATATAAAGACTTGGCAATCTTTTATTGTTTTATATCTGTATCTAGATTATTATTGGCTGTGTTGTGGATCAGAACATAACAGGAATAATCTGCTCTGTTAATGCGAGTGATGAGAAGCAGAAATGACTTCATACTGTAATCTGTTCATTGGATTACTTTAAATAAGCATTTTTAGAACCTTCTATGAATTATCAGTGGGAAAATATGATGCATTTGCATTTTGTTGGCTTTTAAAAGCAGGAGCACGAATCTCTCCTTTTACTATGCTAAAATATTTAAAACAGGTGGAGATTTCAGGGGATCCAGATAACGCTTGAAACTCGCGTGTCTGGTTTTTGTGGCTGATATGATCACACAGCACGCACGCAGGCTGTGCTGTTATCTCAGAAGCTGCCCATCCTCCAGAGTTTTTTTCTTTATTTACAGCCCGCCTCTTGTTTTCAGTCAGCCATGACTGCAGAGCATGCCCACAGAGATATGACCGGGCCCCTTGGGCCCCACCACCAGTGCCAGGATCATGGAGAGGGTCGGTGGAGGGATTCAGCTTAGCCTTACATTTACTTACCGTATTTTGCTGCAGTACAGTTTTAATGTGCCTGTATTTTAGATAGGAATTATTATAAGTACACAGTGGCCACTTTATTAGGTTCACTTGCTATTAACCTACTGGAGTTGGGCTAATTTTTGGGTACTGGGTTGGTTAATTGTTCATGGCAAACATTCAACAAGGTGCTGGAACCATTCCTCCCAGACAGTTTTGTCAGCTGTGCATCCATGATGAGAATCTCCTGTTCCAGCACATCCCAAAGGTGCTCTGTTGGGATTCAGATCTGGTGACAGTGGAGACCCAAAGATTTGAGCTTTGAGACACGGTATGTGTTATCCTGCTGGAAGCAGCTATCAGAAGATTGGTACACTGTGGATTTGTGACTTCATGTTTATGCCAGACTGTGACACTACCATTTGAATGTCACCGCAGAAATCGAGCCTCATCCAACCAGGCAATGTTTTTCCAGTCCTCTGTTGTCCATTTTTGGGGATCTCGTGTGAACTGTTGCCTCTATTTTCTGTGACAGACATAATTTCTCTTTTTCGGACCATTCTCTGTGATAGTTGTTTGGGAAAATCTCAGGAGATCAGTGTTTTCTGCATCGCTTTTCTAAACTATTAACTTCTGACAAATATTCAGATTTTAAAAAGTCCTAGAAATGCCTCTGGCTGACATGTACAGGGTTTATACAAAATGCAGTTACACCTGTTTGTTTGAATGTGCAGAAAGCTCAGAACCATAGCACAGATATACATCTGAGCTATTAAAATTGTATGGAATTTGTGAAAAGGTGACAAACACTCAAAGAGGTCTTTTGATAACAGAAGAGTGAACCCCTCCGCTCATGTCTAAAAACAGAAAGAGGACAGAGGAGAAAAGCATACCTATGAGGATTGATAATATTAAATGAGAAAACATGAGAATATCTGCATACAAGACAGCCAAACTGCTTTATATTCCCTATGATTTCATTCACTTCACATTTATAGTTCAACAAAGATTGTGATTTTTTACATGTGTGAAATCCTTAAAATGTTGAGGTTCAGTTGTACCAAGTATTAAATGCATAATTTAGTTGGAATATTACTCTCTAACCTTCTTCAGTGTATTGTATTTGGTTAGTATTATTGTTTTTGACAACAAAAAGATTGTGTCAGAAGTGGGATTCGAACCCACGCCTCCATTCGGAGACCAGAAGTCCCGTCATTGCGGAAGGAGCTTATCCTTGAGTCTGGCGCCTTAGACCACTCGGCCATCCTGACACGATGCTGAAAATCAGCGTCAGCATTGTTTTTAACCTCACGTTTCGTACCATAGTAACGTGATTCTGTGGTCATATATATGTTTGGTTTTTTTTAGCAACATTCAGCTAACAGTTATGTGTGTGCATTTTCATCTGTACTTAAGCTTAAAGGGCGAATGTATCTTCTATGTTCACGTTTAACGTTCATGTTTTGTCTGCGCATGCTCATATTGGTAGTCATTGTCATGGTGTATTCAGGGACTGGAACAGAGTGGGGAAAATCTCATGAATTTTATATTAAATGGTTAGGTTATTTATTTTGCGCAACTGTGCTTGCATCCAGCGGCATTCAGCCAACAAACATAATAGTGGAGTATGGAAACTGAAAAATATCATTGCGTTTAGAACTTGTTAGAGCTAGCTATTTGCTGGTGGAACTACTTGACTATTGGAGCTGAACGCGGCATAACTTCCGCTCTGCCTACGTGCGGCGGCCATATTACACTTCAAGGGTATCTGAAGACACAAGGCAAGGCAACATGTACCGGTTTGCTAAAGCTGCAGTGAACATCAGTGGTAAGAAAGCAGTTACTTTTATATAAACTCGTCTTAAATGATTGTATTCATGGTCTGGTAAGCTGTTTAACACCTGTCGGCCGGGAGTTTGGAGTTTGTCGTGTCGGTGACCGCGGTCAGCGTGCCCACAGGCTAACCTTAGCACCCCTAAAAGAGGCGCACATTATCTTAAAGCGCAATTAAATATCCAAAATTATTTCTAGTAAGTGAGAGTAGTTATTGCGTTTTGAAGCAGCCGTTTTAATGCGTTGTTTTTTCAATCGGCATGTCCTTGTACGAAAGGCTAATACCCATAATGCTCCTTCCTATATCGAGTATTTGTGTACTCGATAAAGATAAATGTTTTTCTTAGTACCCTAATGTATCCATGTGATAGGACTGTGAGATGCTGCAAAGGCCACTGCAAAGTCTCTATTTGTCCTTGCAAGTGAGGCGAGCAGAAAGCAAAATTATGGGAATGTTGAGTTTAACAATCCACGAGAAAAATAATACAGCGAGTAAAATCCCTAAATATTTTTGAGACGAGCAGTATTTACATACAGATTTCAGCATGCCTCAGTTTCTATTCTAAATCCCAGCTTTAACGGTGTGAGTAGTCTGGCTCTTTACATCCATGATCACAGTTTTGAGTCCTGTGTTTATTAGAGCTGCAGCTATTTTTTTCTCAAAGATACCTGGGGGGAAAATGCCTGGTATTTGCCACAGACCAGTGTCGCAACTTTTTGAGTTATTCAGAAGTAAGTTGAAATTTTGAGATTTTTGGTTTATAAATTAAAATGTATAGATTCCTAGATTGAAATTTTTATAGATAATAACCCAAAATTTTGAGATAACTTGAAATTTTGACTCACCTCTGCTTAGCATTATTTTTCCAATGGTGGAAACAAGCTTCCATACATTATTAAAATAAGGAAAGATCAAACTTTGTTTATCCAAAGTATTGGGAAATCTGTTACAACAGCCAAAATGTGAGTAGAAAAAAATGGGGAAAATTACAAGAGAAGGAGCATAATTAGATGGAAAATGGGAGAAAACAAAAATTAAAGGCCTCTGTGAATACATTTCTAAATAAATGCAGGTATTGTGGTATTATTATATTTACCGTGTCATGAGAAAAGAAACATTTCTTTCATTGCTCAAAAATAGTTGAGTCATTCTGATTAGGATTTCTGCTTATGCAATTCTTTTATTAGTTTCTGTTATTGATTTTTTTTTTCTTCTTCATTCATTAATACATGGTCTGTTTCTTCTTGTCGTCTAGGCCAGGCCGTGCGGCAGGTGAGGTATGGATCCAGCGTCCGCCAGGACTTCCACTCCAAGTACGGCACTGGTCTGTTGCTCAGTGGAGCAGTCTTCTGCACGGCCATATGGGGATATGTAAGTTCAACCACATCACATTCCCCCCGTCTCTTTGTGTATTTTTGCCTGTGCAATGACAATTAATCATATTCAGTTATAAGTGTGACCTGAACAGTCTGCTAGCTCTCTATGTGGTCAGTGTGGCTGTTTCAATCAAGGAGGGGGGGGCTCTGTTGTGGTTAAAAAAAACAATCAGTTATTTTGGTCAATACTGAGCTCACTGTTGTTTATGCTATAGTTTCTTTGGATTTAATGGAATAAATAAATAAAGCAGTAAATGAGAGCTGGATTAAACCTGGCACTTCTTGGTGGGGACTGAATTTAGACTCCCCACCAAGGATGGTATTATTATTATTATTATTTCTAAACAGAATGCAGCAAAATAATCATTTCATCTCAATTGTCATGTTTTTAATAATTAGTCAAACCAAAAATATAATTAAAATGATAAAATTTGAAGTCCAGTTCTGCACTGACGTCAGTACCTCGCTCAAAAAGCTTTTAACTGGCTCCACATTTTAAAAGGTCTGTTCTGTCTTTTGCAGCAGGCAGTAATAATAATAATAAAAAAAAAAGTTTTCCTTTGCTCTAAAATAAGATTTTTGTGTCTCGGTGCAGGTGGTGACTTCGACTGGCATGACCTGGAATCTGTCACCTGTCGGGAAGGTCAAGCCCAAAGAGTGGAGGGAGGAGTGAAGAACCGCCGCGGCGGCAGAGCGGCCTCCGCCCGAGAAACCTTCTGTTTGTACAGATGAATAAAATAATATCTGCGTGTTCAGACAGCAAATGCTCTTGTTTATTCCAACATGTTTCTTTGTCCAAATAAATTGTGTGATCCTGCTGACTCCGTCTGTGTGGATAAACGCATTCATTGGCCAGACATCAGACAGAAGTGGCACAAAACATGTAAACAATAGATGATTATTGCCTGGCTTGTATTTTTATTATGCACTTTAACAAAGGCTGAAGAAATGTAAAAGGAGCAGTAAGTGTATAATTACAGGGTCTGTATGACCATGATAAACGATCCATGTGAATTGTACAGGAAGCAGCGTTAGCTAACTCAGTTTTCATTTGCAGAAAGAGTCTGTCAGTTACCATGGTAACAGACTCTGAGCCTAACCTGCTCACTGAGTGTCTCTCTGACTCCTCCCATCCTGCTGCACCTGAACCACCTGTCTGACACTCCGATTCATTTCCTCATTCGTAAAGTTGCTGTCAGAGCGTCAGCAGAGCGAATTCATCTGCACGGAAATCCCAGTTCAGTGTTCGTTAAGTTTTTGTACGTAACATGAAGCTTTTACAGTCGTTCACTCATCAACAGGCTGTAATGACGGCGTCGGCGATGATGTCATGCATTTATAATCGGCTCAGAATCAAATCTATAGTCTCCATCGTTCTCTGTGCAGTAATGCAGCTGTCAGACTGTCAGTCCTCTGAAACATTTACTGTAGCATCACTGTCATATCACACTGATCTGTATGAAGCTTTAGACGCAGAACACAATGATCAGTGATCGATCATTGGTGGTGTGGTAAAAGGTGACTGATGGAAAAAATGTCTGGATCCTGGAGATGAGGCTGAAATTATTTTAAGACTTGAAAACTTAACTAAATGTGTTTAAAGTGACTTAAATACTGTCAACATTTTGAAAGTTATTTTTTTCCACTGAAAAATCAACTTATTCAGTCTCGGTGGGCCGACCCAGAACCGGATCCACGTGAAGGGGTCAGCAAACCGTGTCTGAGATCCAAATGGATCAGGAATGTGGATTCAGACCGGATAATGTCCAGATCCAGTTCAGGCTCCAGTCATTTTCCAGCTCATCCAGTCCGGATCCGTTCAAAATGGCTTCTTTTTTTTTTTTTGTGCTCTTTATTTAGTGGCTCATCTTCCCAAACCTGTATTGAAATATTTAAAATCTATAAAGCTGAGACATTTCTTATAACGTGTTTACCTTTATTTATTAAACTTTACATGCATTACAGATTTGGAAAGCTGCCCTGCATGTTTTCAGTTAAATGAACTCTAGTAACAGTAACTCATCTCTGCTGTGGCTGTCAGAGAGTTGTCATCTGTCAGTGAAGCTGATCTTAGATCAGATAAGAAATGCTTAAACTGGGAAACATTAATCCAGTTTTTCTCTAAATCTCATTACTAATTTTTTAGCCAGTAATGTCAGAAATACTAAACTTCTCCATAAAAAGTGAGATTGCTACATTCCATCAATAGATCATATTTTTACTGAATAGTTTTTCTAACAACGGAATGGTCATGAACTGTAGCAAAAGCAGTTTTTCTTTAATAAAAACTGACCTGAGGGCAGATCATTATTCCATCCACTTTGTGCAGTGTACCAGTACTATTGATGATGCCACCACCATGCTTGACAGCTGGTACAGTGTTCTTAGGTTTGAAAGCCTCACCGTTACTCCTCCAAACACATCTCCTGTCATTGTGGCCAAATTGCTCCGTCTTTGTCTCATCTGACCATCAAACTTTGGCTCGTCCATGTGGGCAGCTGCAAATTTCAGATTAACTTGAAGGGGTCAGTTTTGGAGCAGGAGCTTCTTTCTTGGTCAGCACCCTCTCAGTCCACAGTGATGTAAAACTGGCTTCACTATGGACAGTGATGCTGGTGTTCCTTCAGTTTAGTTCATGGCAAGCTTGAGCCTTAGTGGTTCCTGAGTTATTCCTGTGCAATCTAACCATTTTCCCCTCATCTGAGGGTGACAGTCTGGGTCTCATTCCAGACCCTGACAAATAACTTGTACTTATGTAAAATTGTTTAAACTGATGATCTTGGAATCTGCAGTTGTTTAGAAATGGTTCAGAAAGACCTTGGCAACTTGCGTAAATCTACACTTCTCCTTCTTAGATCTTCACTGAGTTCCTTGGACTTTCCCATTGTGAGTACTGGTCAAGCCAATGAGTGCTGTCAAACAAATCCTTTTTTGCTAGCAAATAGAAACTACCAGTTATGGTGAACCATGAACACTAACGAGAATTTAACAGGCCTTGGCCTTGTCAAGTTAAAAAACATTGTAGAACCTTCTTCTTTTTATTGTTTTTATTTAACAATTTATATTTCAGTTTAACATTTCATTTCAGCTAACTATATAAGCATATAATGTCTTCATCCAAGGATTTTTATATGTTAAATAAGTTAAATAATGTATTTAAAAAGAGACATTACCTGAGATTCCTTCAGATAAAGCTTTTTTCTTTAATTTACTGACATGCTTTTTTATATCATGAGACTCAAAGTAATAACAATAATAATACTCACAATTTTGACTTTATGCATATTACAGTTTCCTAAATATTATTATCCTAATTATATGTTCTTCATGTGTTTAGTTTTGCATAGGCTCTATCCTCGTTATAAAACATGCCTGGGTTTTCAATGAATTCAGGATACGGCAGAAGAAAGGCAGCAAACCAATCCAATCAGCTTGGACGCTCTTCTGGCGCATTATCCAACCAGCAGTTGGGAATGTGCTCTTTGCCCCGCCCCGCCCCGCCGTGCTGTTCCTCCGCTGCGTTAAGGTCATCGCTGTCATTCTGTAGCTAACCAGCAAACAGCCGAAGGAGGCGGAGGAGACCCAGCAAAGGAAGGTGCACCAAAGAACCAGCTACACTCAGCAACATGTCTCTGTCTAACAAGCTCACCCTGGATAAGGTGGACGTCAATGGGAAGCGGGTCATTATGAGGTGAGCGTTAATTATCGCTTAGCTGTTAGCATCTGCTCGTATCATAGTGGCTAATCGGAAATGAAATTATTAATGGCTTTTTTTCCCCTCAAAATGTCGCGTACGTCCTTCCTGTGGCGACAAACGGTTTGGTGCTCACACGGTGATGTGAAGGCACTAAAGTGATGGCTGATGGTCTGAGTCGGTTTAGACTAACAGACAGACGACAGGAAGTGAACTGGTCGGTTGTCACGTATTCCGTTCATGTTACGTGCCTGTGAGGAGATGCTGCATGGATGCAACGGCCCGCATCTGATTCAGTCCCTGCGACCACCCTGCCCTTTATATCCTGATTAAATTTTAGACTCTTACGACGCTCTGCGCGTTATTATGTATGAATTTGTCAGTTAAAAATCTGAAACGTGATGGTGACTCTTAGTGAAGTCTTCAGATTTCAGCTTGGGCTCAACTGAGAGTTTCAACGTGGTGATGCAGCCCTCACCAGGACACATCTTCATATGGAGATGAACGCTAACACATAAACACTTTAATTGCTTGAAAAACGAACTAGACAAGAATGCAACTTGATTTAAAAAGCTGGCTGTCTCAGCTGCACTAATCACGTTTCTATTTGGGCGAGTCACTTTGACAGGAACAAGCCTAAAGTCACTGCCAGTGCAGTCTAGTTGGTTTTTAATCCTGTCTTCAAGTGAAATTCCTGGCAGAAAAGATGCTCTGCTTCCCAGCTGGACACGTCTTTTATTGTTTAATAAGAATTATTTGCCATTCATTCACTTCATATTTCTGCAGCCCACTCAAGTGAGCTTGCAGGCACTCTTGAAACTGACACCATGTGTGGAAATGTCAGAGGGCCATGCTGGTTTGCTCAGTTTGATGATGCAACACCAGGTGGCTTAGGTCAAGGTTCACCTACACTGCTCTGTGCTAAAAGGTCAAAATTCACCTCATGTCGAGCTGCTCTAAATGTGAGGAAATGGCGTGCTGCTTTAAGAAAGTCCGACACCTCAAATCACACCCAGGGCCTGTCCTGGCATGACACGTGTTGGTGGGTTTTTCCAGCTTCAGATGGAGGCTATGAGTCTGTTGCCTTACTAAAGAAGGTTGTTCCTGAATCAAAAAGAGGGAGGGCTGCAAGTTGCTGTAGAGACCTGAAGTGCCTGACAGAAATGTGCTCAGGAGAGACCTGCAGCCTGCTTCCTCTATCAGCAACATGAAACATGTTAGTGTTAAGGTTGCAGTGGCTAGATAAAGTATGTGTGTGTGTTTTTGGTTTTGTGTGTAGTAGTATTTCTTATAAATGTCCAGGAAACTCTGATTAAACTATACAGTTAATCTCAGTAGGTAGCAACAAGAAAATTACAAGAGCCAAGAAAGGAGGAAGATGGACCACAAACGACAAACGCATGGAAAACACAGAGTTTGCCATTGCCTAACCAGGGTGTGTTTGACCATATTTGCAATGTACAAGCTGCAATTTCCTCTGCTTGGAATCTGAGGTTTCACCAACTAAGGCAAAAACCAGTAGTGATGTTTTATATATGTAGTTTTATAGTTATAATTCTTAATGAAAATTACTGCTGTGCTGCAACTAAGCTGTCTGTAAACTTCACACATCAAGTTTGAACTCCCGACCAGCTTGTTTCTGCCTGTCGAGCACCTTGTGAACCATATGAACATCTGCACTTGAGCAACAGGTGGAAAACTACTGCAGCTGTTGGATGAGTGGTGCACATACGCAAGATCTCCTGTTGAGCCCCTGAATTGCTGACTGATGGCTTTCAGGCTAAGACAGTGGATTGCTGTGACAATGACGGCAGGTGCTGAGTTTGTGCAGGCTGATCGCGCGTCTCAGTGCATTGGGTCCTCAGATGGAGGGGAAGGGGAGATGGTTATATAACTGGCTGTAGTACGAGGCTCACAGCATGTTCTCATGAGGTGCCAGTGTACTTCAGTGCACTGGCAGCTGGCTCAAAATGGGCTTTTGGAGGAGGTCTGCATACAGTTAAAGGAATGAGTCTGTTACCATACTAAACAGAAGTCTGCATTTTTTTCCCCTGTTCTGGGAATTTGATAAACGTCGATATTATGCATGAGCAAATAAAAATATTTTTTTTATCACAGTCCAGATGACTAAGGGGGTGGAAACTCAAAACCTTGATGTAAAAGTTCTTTTGCATGTAGAAAATAAAAGTAAAGTGTGCTAAAAGTCATTTTAGAGGAAAGATTTTCAGCTAATGGAAATCTTTGTATTGACTACCTGGCATCAGGGGAGTTGGGCTGTTTATAGCTGACTCCAGGAGATGGCGGAGGCCAAAAACTGAGCTAGAAATGATAAAATATTAAAATGAAGAGCTCTGTCTCAGCTACCTGTTACATTTGGTTTGTCACAACAATACATATGGAAAGTCTGCACTTTTTTTTTCCCTTAATATTTTAACAGATTGTACAGAGTGGACCCCTTTAAAGCATCAGCATCCACTTCTGCAGGTTTTCCAGCACAAGCCCAGCTGGTGCCTTTCCTGCCATAGACTGTATTTAAAAGACAGACGTTGACTCCTGGACTGAAAAGCAAAGGCAATGTGAAAGCGCCTTAAACTGGCATTTTGGTAAAGAAGCCTGGTTGTATAGAAATTTGTGGTTAAAGACTTCGGTAAATACTTTCCTGATGAGTTCATGGTCTCAGTGGCGAGTTTAAAATTCTTTATTTTATTTATTTTAAATTATTGTGCCCACTAGTCAAAGATAATAAATCAGAGGATGATTTAGGCATGTGGTTACCTTATGAATGACTTCACACTAATGTGAGCGTCCACTTACCACTAGGTGATGTCAGTCTCTTCATCCATCTTTTATATACAGTTTTTGCTTGTAACCTAAAGGCTGTGTGGTTGCAACAAATTTAACACCTGGATGCCAAAGAGCCACCTGTACACTGGCTGCAACTGAAATTTACATCACTTGCATCCTAATTTATTCTCTTATGTGAAAAGTATAACAAACTTCAGCTGAGCATTGAGTGTGTAATCTGTTCGCAATCTTTCCTCTTTCAGAGTCGACTTCAACGTTCCAATGAAGGACAAGACGATCACAAACAACCAGAGGTAATGCCCGTCTTTTTCTGAATCTTTTCGTCTGTTATCACAGGATAGGATGTATAGAACAGGGGTGTCAGGTTTAGATTCACTAAGAGCCTCACTGGGAAATGAAAATCAGGCATATTGTTTTTCTCTGCATGCTTTCTCTAGAGGATCTGTACATGGATTCTTTTCTCGTTTTCTAAACCCTACTCTGCACTCTTGTGTTGCCTTTCAGGATCAAGGCTGCCGTCCCCAGCATCCAGCACTGCCTGGATCACGGAGCCAAGTCTGTGGTGCTGATGAGTCATCTGGGCCGCCCTGACGGAAACTTCATGCCTGAGAAATACTCCCTGGAGCCTGTCGTTGCAGAGCTCAAGACCCTGCTGGGGAGGTGAGATGATGGGCCGAATAAGTGGCATTTATTCCAAACCTCTTAACAAGGAAAGAGGTGACGTGCTCTGTGTTTAAATCTGACAGGAAGACAATATTATTGATTACTGTTGGCAAAGCAGAACTTGGTATAATAACAAGCAAAATCACACTCACTGACTCTGCAGGGAGGTCACCTTCCTGAAGGACTGTGTGGGCCCCGAGGTGGAAGCTGCCTGCGCTGACCCTGCCCCCGGATCCGTCATCCTGCTGGAGAACCTCCGCTTCCACGTCGCAGAGGAGGGCAAAGGCAAGGGCCCCTCTGGGAACAAGGTGAGTCTCCAGCAGTTTGCTTGTTGATGGTGATTGACTGAAGCTTTCGGTCAGAATTGGCAGCATTAGGCTTGGTTTTGGCTTCTGCCCTACCAAAAAAACTAAAAAGTAGTCATCAAGGTTTGTAGCGGGCACAGTAACTGTGGGTGCCACTTTTTTCCCCACATTTTAAATTTAATGCTGTAGATGAGATTTTACACTTTGAGAAATTACAGGATGCACTGTAAGACATGAGGATGCATTGGAAACTCATAGTTGCTCCTTAACAACCATCAAGATGAGGAAGAATACAATAACTTATAGCTGGAAGGTACTTTCATAGTCAGAACTTGGAGAAGATTGAAACTGTAGGACTTCACCCAAGTCCTCTCCTCTGTTTCTTTATCTGAAAGAAGTTGAACCTCACGGCTCCAGCTGCCGTCAGATGCTGTCAATAAGCTGATTGTCAGTAGTTTCAGGAGAATCCCACCTGATGGGTTTTCAGAACACGTTATGAAGTGAATTTTTCACTGAAGTTGAAGTGATTTAACTTGGGCGACGGCGTTCGACTCTGTTCGTGTTGTCTTGCAACTTGCTGTATTCCCTTTTGAAGTGGGATGTCAGAAATCCCAAGTTTCAGGTTGGAATTTTCAGCCGAACCTCTCCCTGAAGTTTAACTTCCCACTCAAAGTTGGAGAAGCCGCACCAGCCCTGACTTCACAATCAGAGATGTCAGCAGTTCACATATACCGTAGCAAAAGTGTAGAACTTGTAATGTGTACTGCCACTGTTGGTGTGTATTTGTGATTCGCTGTGATGGTGCTGCCTTGCTAAGGAGCAAAACATCACTTATTTTTCCAACTCAGGTGTACTGTCACTCCAATCTCTAACACCTGACATCCTCGGTAAAAGGAGCCCAGCCTTTCAGTGCTTGAACAGTCAGTACTTTGTGTTTGAGCTTCTAGAGAAGAGCAAAAGGACACTGCTGCAAAGATGAAGGTGCATCGGATTTACAGAACAAGAAGCATCAATGCAAAAGGGAATGTGGCACAATCATTTTATCATCTTCATTGGAAGCCAGAATTGTAACTAAAATAATTTGACCCAACCCTAGAGCAAATGTGTCTAATTGCATTTTTGTTATTTTTAACAGTCTGTAAATGTGCAAACTACAGATCAGAGGACAAAGATAGAATCTAAAGCAGAAATATGGCCTCCTTGTTTGGTCGGTCCAGCAGAATTTCCTTTGCTCAGTCACATGGAGGAAAACGCAGAGTCGCTCCAGCTGCAGTGTCCCTGCTGTAGCTGCTGAAATTGCTGCATCACTATCTGACCTCACAGTTCTGGTGCAAAGACTCTGTCTTGTAGCACACTGTTAACCTCATTATGCTGTTTGGAGGATAAACATACTCAGTGATCCAAAATGTGACTAAACATGTAGCACCTGTAGCTTTTCTAAAAACCCCTAATGCAATGTTACACCTGTCGATAATGGCAGGAATGAATGAGCTTTCATTTTAAGATATTTGTTTGGTTACTGTGTGTTTTGAGATGCATATGATTGTGTTATTCGCCTGCTGTAACAAAGGAATTTCCAAACTCTTGGATGAAGTGTTTCTTCCAAGAAAAACTGTCAAAAGAGGAGCAGAGAGCGTGTCTGAATTGTCTGAAAATGCCATCCATAGAGCTGGGACTGTGGGTAGGTCAGGTTAGTGTCATTATGAGGCGATTTCTCAACTTTAGTTACACCAGAAACATGCTTGTTTCTGTTTTAGCCACTCTGCACCTACGTTTGTCGGCTCGTTGTCAGAACTTTTACTCGCTGCAGGCAGATCATTGCTGGACTTCCAGCCTGGCTGCACACCATAATCTCCTCCTTTATGCCGAGACACAGATGGTCTAATGGACTCTGGACTGTCCTCAGACACTGTTTGACATGAATGTCGGGCCGACCTGTGGCAGACAGCACTCTTGACCTGCTGACATTTATCTTGAAGGTCGGTGGGCTTTTCCTGTCCTGCGAGGCCTCGTTGGTATGCTGGTTGGTTACTGCTGTACTGTTGTACTGCTGTACTGTATCACTCTAGGATCTTTTTGCTTAGTTCATTACACAAACATTTCTCAGTGTCGGAGCTGAAATGGTCTCACTTGCTCACTTAAATGTGCACTCCACTGATTTTTACACAAGGATCATCAGGGTTATTTCAGTTTGGAGGTTTGGCTATTAAAAGCATCACTGAGATGAATTATAGTGAATCCATATTTAGATTTACCCGGTTCCCCTGTGTGATACTTCAGTTTGAACTTTTAAAGTCCCCCTGAGAAGTGAAACAGCTCGTCAGTCAGCTCAAACAGCTGAGAGCTGGTCTGCGACTATTTGATCATCTGGCAAAAACTGCAGATGGTTTGTCTGAAGTTTCTGCTTTTGGGGGGGAAAAAATGCAGATGTAAAAATTTTAAGCCTGAAATGTGGTCTGTGGATTGAAGAGAGAAGAAGTGAGCTGGACTCTGACCTTTAGTCTGCCCCACAGTCTCACAGTTGTGACCTTTCCTTGTTAAAGTTCTGCAGAAACTTGACCCACAATGTACTGACTGAATAAAATGAGCTCATATTGACAACAGCCAGTATAGTAGAAATAGGAATTCTTTGTCATTGGACATTTTCATGCAACAAAATTCTGTTTGACAGCCCTCCCTTTTTTCACAGCAGCATGTGAATGAGAACAGGTATAGAATTGCACAAGTAATAAATAAGAACAGGAAACAAAAACAGAAATTAAAAAAAAAAAAAAAAGGCAACAATTATAAATAAATGACACCCGTACAGCAGCTGCCCACAGCATTTAAATGAGTGCCTGAATTTAGACCAGTCTTATTAAAATGAAATGAATGAACTCTTTGTAATAACTGAGCTCTTTGCATTTAAAAAAAAAAATCTGTTGATCTTCTCTCCAGACAAAGGCCACCCAGGAGCAGACCGACTCCTTCAGAGCGTCTCTGTCCAAACTGGGAGACGTTTACGTCAACGATGCTTTTGGCACGGCTCACAGAGCCCACAGGTGAGGAGGAGGCAGGTTGGCTGGATACAGCAATGATTACTGGGTGACATCAGCTCTCAAAGCAGATGGTAATTTGTAACTTCATGCTTCTCACTCTTAGCTCCATGGTGGGAGTGAATCTGCCTCAGAAGGCGGCTGGATTCCTCATGAAGAAGGAGCTCGACTACTTCGCCATGGCTCTGGAAAAACCTCAGAGGCCCTTCCTGGCGATCCTCGGAGGGTGAGAACATCTTAACTCAACAAATGAAGTTTGAAGTTTGTTGGCTGGTGATTGATGTAAAAACCATGCACACTCTTTAGTTCTGATTTTTAAGTGTCTATTTTCAGTGTTATTCACCTTGTCCAGCTAAGAATAGAGTCAAAGCTCATTATGTGGTCTGTGGTGCTTTGTTCAAGGCTCAGTGAGCAGGCAGAGATAAGATCAAAATGTACCTTTGGCACATTCCTTAAGTTGTCTGATTATTTATTCTCACAATGTGCACAGAAGTAAAAGTGCAGCTGGTGTTTATGAATCAAGAACTGCTAAAGTAACCATTTTTCTGACACTGCAGCTAATTAAAGTACTGAAATATTGCCAACAATCTTTTTTTTTTTTAATTGTATCAAAAATTTGATACACAAAAACAACAAAAAAGAGCTATATCCAACTTTTATATAGTGCTGTATAAAATAAATGTACTCAAAAACAAGGGGGATAAGAAGCACAAAGGCAAAAATAGACTTGTGGTTTCTGACACTTAAAATTAAAATATGCCCCGGGTCAAAGTGACTCGGGAGCATCGTTGCTGTTACTGAGAAATCAACAAAATGGGATGGTTAAAAGACCTCAAACTGTAAATTAACTCTAAATGTAAAACCGTATCCACCGGCTACATCATGTAGAATAAACACACAACAAAGCCCCACTTCTGCTATGAAGGTCATGTGACTTCCGTTATGGAGTTCCAGAATGGAGTTGAGGTATGGCGGCACCCTCTCGCCTGCAGCCAGGTACTTCTGAAAATTTTGCACAAGGTCACACCAGCTGACATTTTATTGGATCTTTCCTGTATTTATAGCAAGTATAATAGACAGTGAAGTCCAATGATTTCATGATACTCCTATAGCNATAACTACTTCTATGCAATGAGAATAAAAGAGCTGCTTTTCAGGAATAATGAATTGACCAACAGCCTCTGAATGCACCATGAGATGGCAGCGGCCTGTAGGTTTGTCTCTGTGCTGCTGGTGGTTTTATAATCCTCCTCGTGTTTGGTCTGCTTTAGGCCGGATGTGGCCTTGTTTCAGAGTCCATTTTATCCTGAGTGCATTGTGCAACAGTTACTTGCCGCTGCAGCCGTTAACCTCAAAGTTAATAAATGGAGGACAGTGACTGCTGGCATGTATCGATTAGCCACTGAGCAGATCTGCTTCACCGCCATCTAATGAACCCAAGCAAACTTGTTTTCCATCAATGACTGATCAGAAACAGTTCAACCTGAAAATCAATATTTATACAATTTAACTTTGACCGTGGTGTTTAAAAAATTAAATTAGCCAGGTACACATCAGATTTTTGTTTTAACCTGTTGAGGAGAGGTGGCTCTCGGTCTGCGCTCATTATTGAAGGGCTGCCACTGACCCATGAACCACAGTCTGCAGTCTCCTGTTGTATGTTTTTAATACTGCAAGGTTGGGGTTTAAAACTCGAGTTGTCACAGTATCATCAGTCTAGACTAGAGGTTAACAGTACAGAGGTGCTAGTCAGGTGACAGTGTATTTGTAATGGTGATGGATCAAGACATCACCATATTTATTTTTTTTACTATTTACATTTATTCTGGGGAGGTATGGTGGTTAGCACTGTTGCTTCACAGCAAGAAGGTCCCGGGTTCAAATCCATCAGCTGTGACCTGTCTCTGCGCCTCTGTGGGGCGGGTTCTCTCCAGGTACTTCCAACTTCCTCCCCACAGCCCAGAGACATGCAGTTAGTGGGGTTAGGTTGATTGGTGATTCTAAATGAGATGGATACATTTAATCTGCAGTTTTATAGCATTTTAATCAGTAAGCTATTTGATTATATAATAACCATAAATGATATTCTAATAAAATAAGGTCATTTTTCAAATATTAGAACAGCCGTTAATTATAAAAAGAAAAGGGTTCATGCAGCTGTTGTCATTAGTATGGTACTAAGAACCTGTCAGCCATGGTTTAACAAAAATGGAGGAGTAATGTGCTGCTATAAGGCTTCAGGGTAGTAAAGATCATCTTAGTGTGATTAGATGCAAACAAGAGGAACATGCAAAGAGTACAGCAGCCATCAAAGTCCTGCATGAAACCTTCAAAGCATAAATAAACCAGAGAGCCAGCCACAAGTATACAGTTAGGAGCAGTTTGGGGGGTTGAATAATTCCCAGTGAATACTGGGAATTCTTCAGTGCCTAATCATACTATAATCAAAGACTTAACTGAACCATCACAGTGGTCCACGCCCCTGTGCTTTAGCATGCATTGAATTGGCCAGATGACGTGTTGCACTGCAGTAAAAGACTCAGCAGTCTGCTACACTTGAGGAGTAAATCTAAAGCATCACTGAAGGCCCAAATATCTCATTTTGGTTAATTGATGAAATCCAGCATTGACATCTTGATAACCAAAAATAAAGTTTTGTGCTGCGTGAACAGATGAGTAAAACTCAGTTGTTTGTCACTCTGCATGTGCTCATCTGTCCTGATGTGTTCTGCCTCTCTGTGTTTCAGAGCGAAGGTGAAAGATAAGATCCAGCTGATCAACAACATGTTGGATAAGGTCGATGAGATGATCATCGGCGGCGGCATGGCTTTCACCTTCCTCAAAGTCCTCAACAACATGGAGGTGAGGAAGAGCGTGTGTCACCAAAGCAGTCAGAAAATCACTGCAGAAAATAACCCAGATGGCTGCGCCTGAAAGAGGTCACCTGCTTTGTGGCTCACTGGGTTTAGCTGTGCAGGTTTTGCAGTTTACTTTTTTAAAATTGCACTCAATAAATTAACAGAACAGTGACGCCAGCTTCATTTTTCCCTCTTTTTGAGTCTTGAAAGTAGCTCTGTTTTTGTTCATGTTGGAACCTCAGCGTTCGATTCCAGATGCTTCATGAGGTCCCTTCTCTGTGGAGCTCAGTCAAACTTTCATAGTGATGAAATGGTTTTTGTTTGCATCACCGCAGAGGCTGAAAATCACGTCCATGACCTAAATTTGACTTCTTGACAAAAGGGTTTTATTCAGGTTCCTCCTCCTGGTTTTATTTGCCCAGTTTATGAAATGACCATCCACCACAAACCAGCGCTATCTGGGCTCATGACATTCCTGCAAAAAGAGATTCCTAATCTCGAGTGTTCACTTCCTGGTTAAATAAAGGTTAGTAAATGTGAAATGAGACAGCATTGAAAAATCTGTTGAGCAGATTACCAGCTTCTTTTACTGCTCTTACTCAAACTATGAGGGAAGTGCGTGTGAGCAGAGGTGTAAGGAGACAGATGGTGAAAGGGGCTGAAGCTCTACAAATAGCCGGGCAGCTCACTGTGACTTCACTTGGTGGTTTGACCACAATGCAAACGGCAGTTTAAGCTGCAGCTGTAAAATTCTTACCTCAGTCATATGTGGTCAGGGTTTAGATTCAGGAAACTTAGAAATCACAGAGCAAGAAGGAAGTTTATTTTGCAACATTTTTCATCATTCCCGTTGGCACCGTTCAGTAAATCCCACTCGGCTCCATTGTTTTTGTGGCGGAATCAGAAATTTCCTGTAGAGAAGGAAAACAAAGTTATCAGCATGGCTCAATAAAGTCTTTGGTAATAGAAGTGAGCTGACTGGTCTCCTCATTCTTTTCAGTGGTCACATTTAGATTGTTAGTTCATGGATTAGATTTAAGTCATTCATGAATGTTTATACACCAGCGTTCACTAACCCACAGCTCTTACATTTCTGTCTACTGAAAGATGGTTTGTTGCTCTCATTTACTTGTTTGTATATAAGCACAGCATAAATTTTCATGTGTTTTCCACCTGGTTTCATATAAAATATCAAATCTTTTTTCCTCCTCAGATCGGTACCTCCCTGTACGATGAGGAGGGCGCCGGTATCGTCAAAGACCTGATGGCCAAAGCTGAGAAGAACAAAGTCAAGATCACGCTGCCCGTCGACTTCGTCACTGCTGACAAGTTTGATGAAAATGCTGCGACCGGCACTGCAACCGTTGCTGCTGGCATCCCTGCTGGCTGGATGGTGAGAGGACGAGTTATTTACTTTGGCTTAATAAATCCCAGCAAGCTTCTTTTTTTTCTTTCCCCTTCTTTACAGCAGGATCCTGTTTCCCTTTCCTGTCCTCATACCTTTTTATATCCTCTCTTCTCTGCAGGGTCTGGACTGTGGGCCGGAGAGCTCCAAGGCCTACGCGGAGGCGGTCGGCAGGGCCAAGCAGATCGTGTGGAACGGTCCGGTCGGCGTGTTTGAGTGGGACAACTTTGCCAAAGGGACGAAGAACCTGATGGACAAAGTGGTCGAGGTGACCAAATCGGGCTGCATCACAATCATCGGTAAGAAAGGGGAGACGAACGGGGAGCTTTTGCCTGTTAGGAGCAGGCCGGTTCTGGCCCACTGAAAACCTGCATTTCATCTAATGGCCGGCATAGGGCGGCTTCTGTGGTTATATCAAGTCTGAGAGAAACACTCATTGCGATTCTGTGACCTGTAAACACTTTCCTGATGAGTTTAGGGTCTTAATCACTAGTTTCATGGCTTACTGGATACTACAGTGTTCATTTTTATAACTAATGATCTCAGTTGCAGTCAAAGCATAAAGCCTCAGGGTGCATCCCAAAGGTTTTTACCACCAGCTACACTGAAACTGAAAAACCTGATGGACAGCTTCAAGTTCTCCTCACTGCACTCATTTCTCTTCTCTCTCTGATATATAATGAGGTGTGATCTTACTGTTTGCATTGCAAACAAATCAGATATAGGAGCACATGTGCAGTTGGTCCAAATCTGAGTTATTTAGAAGCAAATGGCAGAAAGTCTCGTACACAAAGAGGTGGTGCAGGAGTGGGACGGCTGGAGCTGGAAGATGGCTGTTCTGTGCTTCCTACTAAGGCTCAGTTTAGACTCAGATCAGGGAGATTAAATGATGGGACTGTTTATTGTCAAAACCATAAATTAAAGTGAATAGACTCTGTGGCTCGTGCACAGAGATCAAGCAAAATGCTCATTTAATGGTGTTTGTAGCCTTAAATCATGCATGTATGGTGTTTGTGTCCAGGTGGGGGTGACACTGCTACATGCTGCGCCAAGTGGAACACAGAAGACAAAGTCAGCCATGTCAGCACAGGAGGCGGAGCCAGCCTGGAGCTGCTGGAGGGTGGGTGACTGGCACCGTGTTCACTCTCAGAATAGAAACCACTGTCTTTATCGTTGACTTATGACTGAGCATTTCTCTCTTTGTGTCCTCAGGTAAAGTCCTGCCAGGTGTGGACGCCCTGAGCAACGCTTAAACCTTGGTCAGCTGGAGGCGTGTGCGTTTGTGTGTATGAGAGGTGGTTAGCTACACAGCCAGACTCCTGTTTACTCCCAGAACATCCCCAAAATGAGACAAACCCCATCTTTACCTCGCAGCCTTTTCCTGTACGGTTTTTATTTTTTGAAGATGTGACTCAGAGGAAAATGTCACCTCACACCTGCTGTCATTAATAAGTAGAGAGCCCTGCCTTTCTTCATCATGCTTCTTACAGTCGCTCTGCTGGGAGTAGGAGCCTTTACTTAACTGTTAGAACAAAAGAGCAGACTCGTTAAGGTGGAAGTCTCTTTCTGCTGAAATGCACCAAACGACCTCTGCAGTGAATTGGGTTTGAACAGCAGGAGGCGCCCTGCTTCACCTCTGAAACTTCAGCACATGCTCTTGTGTGTAAATCTGTTTCGCTGCGTCACTTTTGCCTCCCTGAGAACGTCACTGCACCGTCGAGTGTGTGTACATGCAGTGTATATATTAATATATAGAGGGAAATGGTAACTTGGTGTGTGTGTGTGTGTCTAGATGCTGTTTTTGTCTGTTGGCACTAACGTCCTCTGTGGTGGTTGTTGGTTTGGAGCGGTCTCAGCTGATCTGTTCAGGCTAATAAAACCGTCTGTGTAAAAACTCTGTCTGTGTCTCCTCATTCAAAGGTTACTGTGACAGAAACGCTGCCGTTCACGAGTCAGAGAGAAGCCGACAGATTATTCTGGGAGAAAAAGGCTTTTATGTTTTTCTTAATTGAGGAATTAATTTCCTTTTATTTAAAATTATTTAAATAAAAAGGTTGACTATACTAAAAACATAGAGCAACTTCTTCCAGCGGTGGAGGAGTGATTTGCTTATAAGTGGCTCGAAGATCAAATTTAAAATTTTGGGTCTGTGGCTGGGAAACGAAGAACCTGTGCTCAGTCCTTAAAAAGCTGGCGGACAAGCAGAAGCCCACAAACATTGATCTGCACCAGGTTTGGCTCTGAGGCTGATGTCCAGCATGTCTCAGAGAAGCTGTGAAGAAGGATCAACATTGTAAATACTATTTCCATTAAATTTGGTTTATTTGCTGAAGGTTTTTGAAACGTCTGCTTATAATTGTTCTTCACTACATTATAGAAACAAAAAAACCTGAAGCAGCAAACTTAAGAAAAAACAAAATGCACAAGCAAAAATCAAATGTAGATAATAAATCAAATTAATCTGAGTTAAATGTCATTACAGATCTGGTTTGGTGCTGTGATACAGGGTCATGTAGTGCACTCCTTTATTAGAATATTTACTTCCCTTTACAGACAGCTGTTTTTGCAGATGTGGTACAGCTTTGTGGACCCTCACATGGGGGTCCCACTGCTATTCTCACCTTTTTTTCTAATAACTTGAAGGAGGTGGTTCAAGCCAGTCAAATCCTTAATGGAATATCAGGCATACTTATTCATGTTTTCAACATGTTGGTGTGATGAAATGAAAAGTGACTTATCAAAAAATATTTTATGGCTTTTGTGAAAAGTGGTTCTAATTAATTAGGTGCTGTTTCAGGAGAGCGGTCAAACAGCCAGAATTATACCAGAAGCTTGTTGATGGCTACCAAAAGCGTCAGGTCAAAGTCCAACGTGCTAAGGAACATTTAACCGAACATCAGTGGTGTGTGTGTGTGTGTGGGTAAAGTATCTATTTGAAACCGTATGTGTACTTTTGACCCTGAGTTGATCAGAGAAAATTCAATTTTGTGCACCCAGTTCTTGTTTTTTTGAAGTCATTACAGATGTGTGCTGTACAATCATTCCACCCCGGGGAAGAACAGTTCAAAGAAATCATTAAAAGCCCCAAATCAAATATTCAAAAATACCAAGAATTTATTGTTTACACTACATGAAAATGGATTCATTTCACCACCAGGTGGCAGACTTGGTTTTCACAGATCACACAATCATTATGCAGGAGCATTTATACACATCTGTCCATATTATTTGCACATCATTCAGACAGCAGGAGTGAAAAAGAAGAGCAGTGTTCAGTTTGTTTTACACTACAGAAACTGCAGAGCTGTGCAGGCTGCTCACGTCTTCCCACCGATGCGTCGTTCAAGCGCACTCCCCGTTTACATAATCCGGCTCATCTGGAGAACAGGTGGGCAAATACTTAATGCTGAAAACACATCTGAAGTTATGAGCAACTTAACAGCATTCACCAACAGTTTGTTCTATAAATAAAATTGTGGCTCGAAACTGTTGCACAGTCCTGTGTGTTGTGTATACTTTAGACTTCCATGCAACTAAAGGCAGTGTTGTAGCATGCTGGCTGTTACTGAATAAAACAGGTAATATGTAATGTGGCTTCACAGTTACTGCTGGCTGCACGCCGGTGAAGTAAGTTGGTAAGCCAGCCAATCAGCAGGTCGCAGGTGTGCAGCAGCCTCTGTGGGCCGTAACAGCCATTCTCTGTGTTCCTGTGACGTTATCACCACGTCATATATGGCAGTATGATGGCCTTGTGGCTATACTGGGTGAGTGTGTGCACAGGGGTGCTGCTTGACAGTGTACCATTAGAACTAACACAAGCTAAATAAATGTGTTCTTCGCCATATCAGTGCCTACCCCCAAACCTTTGCTTTAAATCAAGAAGCAGCGTCACTGTGGTGTTTCAGAATACAACGTAATCAGCCAGAAATGCACCAACTTCCTCCAAATACCCCAATTACCTCATCAGGTTCAACATACAATGCATGATAATGTTACTTGATGTCACCGTTGCTGAGCTATCAGCTGAAACTGAATAACTTTTGGTTGCAGCCGTACAAGCTCACTTTGTCTCCAATTGTTTGAAGAGGACCCTGCTGCTGCTCTCTCAGGGTGTTCAATTCAATTCAATTTTATTTATATAGCGCCAAATCACAACAAACAGTCGCCTCAAGGCGCTTTGTATTGTGGGTAAAGACCCTACAATAATACA
>JASGAU010392727.1:0-24551 GCA_030220045.1 Australoheros facetus | reverse complement strand
GCTTGTGCAGACTGACTGCACGTAAATCAGCTGATTGCTGCTGTTGCGTCATCAGTGTTTATGTTGAAAAACTGGGGGCTGCGTGAGCGTAATCTTGTAATGCTTTATATTCACAAGCATTCTCCTAAATACGTTTCTACTGCAGGTCTATATTTAGTCACTAATCAGGGATTAAAGTATAAAAAATATTTTGGCGGGGAAGGGGTCCTTCCAATACCGGACAATCACTAGCTCGCTAGTCTGGGAGCTGAAGTAGAGAAAAAAATAACTGCTGAAATTCTCAGCACAGCAAGCAAAACACATGAACACGCAGAGAGCAGTGGAGGCGTGGAAAAACAGCGATGATCCACTCAGTGTTAAAGGGAATCCATCGCAGCGACGGAGAACTGAGGAGGTTATTTCCTGATCCCCACTCCATTCCGGTAGATGGCGGTAATGCAGCTTTATGCTGGTTTGGTCAACCGCAAACCCACAAGAAGAAGAAGACGACGGAGACCTGTAATGCAGCCAATGTGGGTCGGATCGGATCGGATTGCATTTGTTGTTTCTTTCTGATATCCGATACAGTAATTCAGGCGAGGATCGGACCGATACCAATACTGAATATCGGATTCCTAGTTTTAATTACTACAAAAGTTACAGTTATACTACAAATCTGTAATGAACATCTGATTTAAAAAAGAACTACTAATATTTTTACAACATCGATCATCAGAGCAAACAAAACACGAAGCTCTTGTTTCTGCGTGAAAACTGCAGGGCATGATGGTGATTAAATTACAGCAGTTATCTTTATCATCGTCACAGCTGGGGACACATATTGATCACAAGATCAAATCAATTGGAATCCAAACTGATCTAACTGTGGAGAGATCCGTCTGCTGTGCTGTCTGACACACACTGAGAATCAGATGCTGCGAGATAAGAAGCATGAAACGAACCGACTTCTTTGTGTAATAAACTGACAGCTGAATGCATCGAGTCAGATTTAATTTTCAGCGACTGTTTAAATGTTTAAATCTCAGGAAAAAAAACAACAGAAAAACTCAAACAGAATGATTAGAGTCTGTGTTTTTATTTGGGTTTTGCTCTTTTTCTGCTGTAAGTGCTTTTATGTGGATTTAGTCGTAGCTGGATTCTTTAAACTGCATCGTTGTGCATGTCACTTGGTTATTAAATGATCAAGTAAATTACCTGTGCAGGAGCACATGTAGGATTTTCTTAGAAGTTACTAATAAACATAAAGTGTCTCCAGTGTTTAATGAAGGCAGGAGGTTTCAGCATTAATCTGAGCACACTCAGGAGATCGAGTTTCAAGAGCACATTTGGGCTGCTGGACGTAGGACTTGGACCGAGACTCTCATATGTAAAAGTTTCCAGTTACGCACAAAGAAAAAGCTGCAGTTGGGGGCAAAAGGTCAAAAGTTCTGCGAGAGTTTCTTTGCTTTTGTAATATTATTTGGAGATCAAGCGAAGCAGTCTGGATTAAAGGTGAAGAACAATCACAGAACTCCCAGAAAAACATATCCTGCACTTTATTCAATTTAAAGCTTTTCCATTTGCAGAATGGGAACACTGGGTAAAAGCTTCAGACGCACAGCTGTAAAAAAGCGAGAAACAATAAGAAGAAAATATCCCTGATTACCTGCCTTTTCTTTGCTTTGTTGATGGGATGTAGAAGGCTCTGGTATTGCAGCATAAATGTCGATTAATGCTGTTTTCTTTCAGCTGCTCCCCGGGAAAGTGCGGATTTCAGATTTTACAATTTCACACTTTACCTGCTTAAAAAAATGAAATTCGGGAAATCTTACTTCCTTATCTATCTTCCCCCTTGATTCTTACCTCCCTGCCAATAACAAAAGATTAAATGGAGCCAAACTATGTGCTGAAAGTAGAAAACCAGGAGATTAGATTTTCTCTTAGAGTTCCCCAAATGACTTTAAATCTGCAATGCTTCAGCAAATAGTTTACAACAGAAGGAAATGACATTGTACAATTTTCTGAACAAAAATAAAACCAGCGTGCACTCCATTCCATTTACTTTAATGTGTTACTTACTTATTATTTAGCAAAGTTTGAAGCATAAATCCACTAATATGTTAGACAGTATTATACAGGAAGTAAAGCAGACGCAGTGTGTAAGGAATTCAAATCATCTCCAGCTGCAACATTAAATGATAAACACGTTAATCCAATTATATAATGTCTTTAAATCTGAAAATGGTCTTTCTGAATCTTTTATTTTTAGTACTTCAAGTATATTTGAATATTTGGATCTATGATAACAGACAGCAGAGAATATTTAACGGTCTGTGCTGAGATTGACAGTAAAGCCACAGGATAACACATTTTCTGTAATTCATTATTAACATGGTTAGCAAATAACTCTGTCTGCAAAGACAAAGTTCCTTTAATTATCAATTTGCACGTGCATTTGATTGAGTCTGGTTTGATTGTATAACCAAAGAGGATGACTATTCGCCTGCAAGAAGCACAGATTTTATGACATTGAAGGCCTAAAATTATGTCTGACATCTAAAAGGATTTTAGATGTCAGACGTCCCATTTTGGTGCAAAAAACTTAAGTGATGTAATGTGGGTTCATATGACTCGGTGGGGGCAATTGTAATACTCTGATCTCTTGCTTTAAATTTCACTTTAAAATGTTACATTTAATATGACATTTGGCCCAAGCAGTCTACATGTGCCCCGAGTACTTTGAAGGAAATGTGTTTTCATGAAGTTTCAAATATACTCATGGTATATGTTTGCTCTTTCCATCTTTCCATTTATTTGCCTGAGAAATCTGTCTTAGACTGGAAAATAAACATAAGTGATTAATGACACAGAAGCTCATAATGTTTGGTGACAGCCCAGAACAGTGTGTTCGTTCTGGGTAGGTCTCTATCACCAACAGATGATCAATAACAGATGCAAGGACTCTATCGGGTGGAATGGTCAGCCACTGTCGGAGACCAAACAAACCATAAAGAGAAACTCCGAGGTCATGTGCAGACGCAGCTGCTGGAATCCTTTGTCTTATACATTTATTGTTTTGTATGTGATGTAACCAAGATTGATAAGATTTGACTATATGAAACCCTGAGCTGAAGAAGAGAGGGTCAGTACTTCATTTCATGTCCAGTACTACACTGGGCATGGTACGCAGTTCTGACACTGTGTGAAAAATGGCTAATTAAATTTAATAACTGACTCCTTATTCCATTGTGTTGTGTAATTCATGTTCGATAAAAGAACACGTCGAAACCTGGGAGGAATAAGCTGGTAGCAGGTTTCTTCAACTTGGAGGGCGCAGGACCACATCTCTCTGGGTGCTTCCAGAGTTTCGACTGACAGGCTTGTTGTTATGATCTATTTGGTCCCGCAGCAAACAGGATTGACACCTCTGATTATGAAGCCATTTGCAGTCAGTAAAGGGTGGAGTAGCTGCCCCAAGTGAAAGGTGCCTCCTGGAGGTCTGCTAGGTGAGGTGTTTCATGCATGGCCTACGGGGAGGAGATCCCAGGGCAGACCCAGCTGAGATTAGTTTCTCCCATGAAGGTGGTGGCTGGGGTGAGGGGTGGTCTACCCCAGACCCAGATAAGCTGCTGTAAATGGATGGCTTGATTACAGTCTTCCCCTTTATAGTGATAACTGCTATCACTTGTATTATTACTAAGTGCAGCTATATATTTCTTATATCAACATATGACTGTTGAATTTCAAGTAGTCTGTGAATTATGAAGGAAAATGTAAAATGATACAAACTGCCGCAGGTCACATCTACTACTTGATTTTTATACTCTACAGCACCTAAGTGATTTCCAGCAGCTTCTAGTCTGCATCAGCTAATAGTTGCTCATTGTTGATCTGAATTGAGCAGGGCAGTGAATCACTTCAGTTAAAAAGCTGAAAAAGAAAGGATAGGATACTTTTTTGTTTTTGCCACAGCGGCTTTTATCAACAGTGGAGAGAGACAGGAAATGGGGGAAAGATACAGGCGAATTTGCGAACCCGCGCCGCCCATACCGCAACGTGGCATGCGTGTACCGGCTTCACCACTAAGCCACCCAGGCGCAATGGATTGGATACTTGAGACTAGAATGGGAGGCAGAGCCTCCCATTCTAGTCTCACATTTAATCATGAGTTCTGAAAGCCTTCAGCTTTCAGGCCCCTCTTCTGTGGAACCAGCTCCCAGTTTTGGTTCAGTCGACAGACACCCTCTCTATTTTTAAGATTAGGCTTAAAACTTTCCTTTTTGATAAAGCTTATAGTTAGGGCTGGATCAGGTGACCCTGAACCATCCCTTAGTTATATTGCAATAGGCCTAGGCTGCCGGGGGGTTCCCATGATACACTGAGGCCCTTTTTCCACAGACCGGGTGCCGGTGCCAGTACATGAACTGTTTTTCCACCACAAACGCTTCCGGTGCTCGGCCAAAAACGGGTTCAACTCGGTTCCCACAAGCTAGCTGGTCTCGAACCAAGAATGCGTGACGAAAGCGCGCAAAGGGCGTGACTCTGCCATCTCAACATAAAGTTTCTACCACTATTTCACTGCATGGTGTGTATTACATGAGAAAAGCAATGCGATTTTCACGGTTGTGAATTAGGTTGGGCTCTAAGGCTGAACTTACTGCTTTGTATCAGTTCATATCACAGATAAAAGGGCACAAAGTGCGTACTTGTCGTCTTGCTCGTAATCGCTGTCTGTGTTGACCTCTGTGCTGCACACAGATGCTGCAGTAGTTTGCTTTGGGCCATAAAATGTGTTCGCAGCACAACAAAGGGGAGCATATTCGCCCACATTCGTGCCCTTTGGCTTCTGTGTCCAGACGAAGACCCGCCCACACTCATACGTAAAGGATCAGTTCACAAAGCGCGGTGGAAACGCAGGCTCGTTCTTAAGCTTTTCGACGGTTCATTAAAACCGACACCAGCACTGGCATGAGCACCGGCACCTCGGCGGTGGAAACGTAGTAAGAGTAGTTCGCTTCATTCACCTCTGGTTCTCACCTGGTTCTGCTGGAGGTTTCTTCCTGTTAAAAGGGAGTTTTTCCTTCCCACTGTCGCCAAGTGCTGCTCATAGGGGTCGTTTGATTGTAAGGTTTTCTCTGTAATTATTGTAGGGTCTTTACCTTGCAATATAAAGCACCTTTAGGCGACTGTTTGTGATGATTTGGTGCTATATAAATTGAATTGAATTGTACTGAATGGAATGAATGGATGGACAGACAGACGGATGGATGGATGGCAGGGACCTGGCATGTCCCTCTGCCTTTCCTCCGTGGATCCCCACATCACATGTTTCTTCCTTCCTATGTGACCTGCCAAGTTTGTTATTAAAAAAAAAAAAAAACCAGTTGCCTTTTATGTGCAGTCTTGCTGCACAGCAAGACATTCATGAGCCCAGAGACAGTGACCTGCTGCCTCTGCAGAGCTGCAGGGGAATAAGAGCTTGGCCTCACACAGCGGCTGAAAATAATCTATTCCACAAAGCTAGAATGTCATCACAATTTAGAGGAAAGCAGCTTAAATGTCCTGTATGATTAGCTGGCTGCTGCTGTGTCTTCCTTTTTCCATGTACATGTATATTATTTCCATAGAGTTTTTTTTTTTAAGTTTTATTCCCACCCATGCAGCATATTGGCATCATAAAGAACTCCAGATGCCCAAACACTGGAAGTGAAAACTACCAAAACATCTAAATCTGTAAGATGCTTAACTCCCACACAACACCTGTGCTTTTAGTCCGTGACTCAGCCAATCTGCTAGCTCCGTTTCCTCGACAAACATCTTCTATGTAAGGAGATATAAAGGTGTGTATTCCTCTCACACACACACACATATACAAACATATGTTTGCCACACAGAGTGTGGCAAACCTTCTCTTTACTTAATCCTGATTCATCTGTCTTCCTCTGCACATGAGAGATATGCAGCTTGCTTTTGTTAAAGCGCTGTCCTCTGGCTGGAAAAGAAAAACAGATTTATTCTTCACTGCCTGAAAGTACAAAACAAAACACAAAACACACAAAGCACAAAGAGCCCGAAGCATCATTCTGGCTGCTTTTATCATGAAAAGGCTGCTGCTGGACTCCAAACTGACTGCAGATGCACTTATTATTATGGATGACAACACTGACAAAGAACAACTTATTTGTGCCTTCTTTGCTTCGGTTTTCAAAGGAGAACAAGACTCATCGTTGTCTTTGTCTGTATAACTTGAAGTAAAGGCTGAAAATGTCCAGAGAGTGGGGCTACTGGTTACATTAGAAAAGAACACTTTAAGTCCGTAACTTAAGGTCAATCTTGCTGAAATATCCTGCCAAAGTTTAAGCATGCAACACAAAGCTCTTCACATTCATCTAAGCTCGGCTTGTTCTGTGACTTCAGTAATGACCTCACACTCAGTCACTCAGACCCTTCTGCTCCTGTAATATGGATTTTTTTTTTAACTCTTTAAATCAGTAGATATTTCATGTTCATGTAAATGGAATAAAAGGGGGGGGGGAATCATACTAAAGTACACAAATAAAAAGATTGAAATATGGTAAACAGACTGTTTCTTAAATAGCACTTTTTTTCCCCTCTATATGAGCACTCAAAGCCTTTTATACAGCATGTTCTCATTCACCCATTAACACAAACAATCATACAAGTGCTTTCTACATTTCAGTGTTTTATTACAGTCACACTTAGACAAACACACCTGGAACATGCCCAAAGATGCTTTGGCCTGCAGAGTGGAGCAGCCAGGGATCGAACCACCAACTGTCCAATTAGTAGATGACCTGCTGCGCCTCCTGAGCCACATTCATCCTCCATATTTTGTAACTATGTCACAACAGCTGTGTAAATGTCAAAAATTGCAGTTTCTCTAGGTGCCATTCGGGGCTGGCTACAAAAAAATCAGTCAATTTGCCTGGTCTCCTGTTAAAATGCTTTACTTTACAGCCTGGTGTAAAAAAGTTTTTACCCTCCATGGATAGTTTACACTTAGTTTAAACTTACACTTAGTGTGTGTGTGTGTGTGTGTGTGTGTGGTGGTGGGGGCTAATTCATCTATTTGGGTACTCGTAAGACTTAAATTAGGTGCATGATGGCTTTGAATGACAGGCATACTGACACGAGTACCTGCAGCTGTAGTTGGTAGCTCACACAAATACACTGACCTGGAGTTATTTCTAATTTTGGTGCTTTCGGTGCCTTTTAGAGCATTTTTAATAAAATTATCTTACAAGTAATATGGCTTGATATTTGCTTCAGGCTGTCTAAGAAGTCTGTGCTTTAGTTTTGGTGAGTAAAATTCCATCATTTTATTTGTCTGTTACTTAGCAATAATTAGCAGATGTGTCTGTGTATATACATTTTATAAATGTGGTTTGCTAGCAAATCTTGCTAGCCTTAGCTGATAACGTTAGCAGTCCATCGTCTTGTCCAAATGTGGTAACTTTTGGCTCCAAAACACTGGTATAGCAGTGGAACTAACTCTGAGGCTTCAAAATGCAGAATCCAATGATAATGTCATGGTGACTACAGTATTTCCATCTTTTATTTACAGTTATTGGTTTCCAGGTACAGTTAAGTGAGAAAAATAACAGAATAGATGCAGTTTTCACAGCTTTTGGCAGAACTACAGTACTTTGTCAATAAAATAGTAAACCTGCTTCTAAGAAAGAGCTTGATTTTGGATGACTTAAAATATGCTATAAACGATAACATTATATTTAGATATATTTTCTAGATAGATGCTTTGTTGCATTTGTAGCCGCGCTGTGATGAACAGCTTGATGGATACAAGCCAATGGAAGTAATGGATAATGGTAAGTTTGAAGGGTTTTCCACTTTAAATGTGCAAGTTGTAAAACAGTTTGGCCAGAATCAGAATCAGCTGCAGAGCCTAAGCAGAAGCCTTTATCCACAGTAAACATGCAGGAAAGCAGATCTGTATTATGCATTAAGTACCATTCTAATTGGGTGGAGATGAACCTACAGCTACACTTTCAGCCAGTCAGAGTAGGTAGAAAAGTGGCAGAAAACAATCTGCTGGAGGGCAGAAGCAGTGGAAGAGTTTGATATTCATACCACTTTTCAAGTCTTACTGACTGCAACACTAAAAGCAACATTCAAGTTTTTATACAGCATTCAATATTTTGCTCTTACACCTTTTATCTGTCTTGCATCCACACCTATGGCCAATTTAGACTGACCAGTTAGTCTGATAAGCAAGTCATCGGACTGTGGGAGAAAACCTATACAGGCAGGGAGAACATAAAAACTCCACAGTGAAAGACCCCAGCTCACGTAGAGCCTTCCTGCTGTGAGGTAACAGAAATAGATATGTTCGATATGTTTAGACAACTTTCATTGATTAAATGGCAACATGTACTCACCATTAGCGACACCTGTTCAACTGCTCAGCAACACAAATTGTCGATTACATGGCAACAACTCAATGCATTTAGGTTGTGTGGACATGGTCAGATGACCTGCTGAAGTTCAGATCAAGTGACTTTGAATGTGGCATGTCATCTCTGAATGCACAACACATTGAACCTTGATGCAAACGGGCTACAGCAGCAGAAGACCACACCGGGTGCCACTCCTGTCAGCTAAAAACAGGAAACTGAGGCTACAGTTTGCATGAGCTCACCAAAATTGGACAGTAGGAGACTGGAAAAACATTGCCTGGTCTGATGAGTCTGTGGCAGTTGGATGGGAGGGTCATAATTTGGTGTAAACAACATGAAAGCGTGGACCCATCCAGTCTTGGTCCAGACTGGTGATAGTGACGTAATGGTGTGGGGGATATCTGATATATTTTTGGCACACTTTGGACCCTTTAGGAGTAAATGAGCATCATTTAAACACCACAGCCAACCTGAGTAACTGAGTACTGACCATGTCATTCCCTTTTTGACCACAGTGTACACATCTTCCGATGGTTGCTTCCAGCAGGATAAAGCACTATGCTGCTTTATGTAAATAAATAATATCAATATAAAAAAGATTAGATCAGACTCAAAGTAAAAAATTATCAGGACATCCTGACTTTGGCTGGAGGTGAGGTTGTAAACAGATTTTTTTCAGTTCTGTGGCTTCACATGAAGAAAAGCAGGTCATTTTCTTGCACATACACAGTGACATTGTTAACAATGAGCAGAGGGTAAAGTGTGCACATGTGCATGTGCATGCATTCCTGTTTGTGTGCGTGCAGCTGTGCACGGGGACGGCGTCATGTTTATACAATCTGACAAGCAAATCTATGGCCGAGGAAAACACGCTCAGCCGCTGGAGTAGAAGTCTGAAGGCTCAGAATTCAAAAAGATGAGTCTACTATAAAAACGCATCACAGATATGACATATCTGGGTCTGCACCAGTGTGGAAAAATTGTCTCAAACTCGTACAAGTGAAGTCACAACAACTCGCTGTCGTATTTCTGCTCCGTGCCGGCGTCAGTGAGTCACTTCTGTTCAGGTTTAAATTAGTCAAGCTGCTCCTGCTGTGCTGCATGGTTTCACGAACACACATTAGGACTATTTCCAGGCTTTCACTGTTACTTTAAGCAACATGCACTGCACGACTCTTTCTCCTACAAGCATCAAACACTGACAAGTAATTCATTCTTTAGCGTCATCTAGTAAAGGGTACATTTAAAAGCTCTCCAATTTTAAAAAAGCCAAACATATAAACACATGGACGAGCACGCATTGTTAAGTGCATCCTGCGCTTGTGCCACTGGAATCAGTGCATCAGGATGTGTGTGCTTATTCTGAGAAAGTCCTCACAAGAATAGAAAGACTAAACAAGCGGTGACATATTTGGGTTATTCGGGGGTTTGGATTTGTGCTCAAAATCAGAGCTGGAAACATGATTTAGAGTCCAATTTGAACCTCATTTTGAGCAGTCACAGTGTGTGGAGGATGCCTCACTCTGATTGGGCAGCCGACATGCGGAGCAAGTTACTTTTTTCTGTTAGGAATGTTTTTTAGGAAACATGGTTCTGTAAGTTTGAAGGAAGTCAGACTTCTGCTTTGACTTTTAAAATATTTTCATGTTAATCACTCATTTTTGCACGGTAAAAAACCACAAACAAAACTACTTACAGTTCATATATAACCCCTTCTGCGCAACCTTAGAATATTTAAATTACATATATTTACACAGCAGTATTGTAGCATTGGTGACTGTACCAATTTAAATACTCCAAACGCTTATTTGATCTTCTAATGTCATTATTTGCATGTATTTCATTTTGAAGATAATATTTTGGTGTATTCTTGGCGTCTTTACTTTTTAAAAACAATTTTTCAACTTAATTTTTATTGACACTTAAGCAAGCTGTACATCGCTATTCATATTTAGATTGTTGTCAGTTTACAGTTGTTGCGATAGAAATTTAAAAAATAGATAAATTCATAAAAAGTAATAAGTAAAGGAATAAAATTAAAAAGAAGAGGGAACAAACACACACATTTAAAATTACACGCCTCCATCTAAACACATATTTGTAAAACTCTTTCATTGTTTTAAAAAATGTAAAAACTGTTTTTTTTTATGTTTAAAAATTCTTAAATGAATCAAGTGTATTTACATACACAAGAACAAGAATAGGAAAAGGTTGAATTTATTTAGGATTTTCTGTAATCCACACAGGCTCATTTAAATCTTATAATAAGTGGTGCTGAAGGTCCTACCATGATTTTAATCTGAGAAGGCCTGTTATCTTCTTGTTAGTGATCATGACTATAGTTGACTTTTACTGGTAGTTTCTCTTTGTCGGCATAAAAAGGATTTGGATTGACCGATGCTCAGCACAATGGGAAAGTCCACGGAACTCCGTGAAGCTCTAAGAAGAAGAATTGTAGATTTACACAAGTTGGGAAAATCTCTTGGAGCCATTTCTAAAAAACTACAAATTCCAAGATCATCAGTTCAAACTGTTGTACGTAAGTACAAGCTATTCGGATGTGTCACCACTTTGCCAAGGTGAGGAAGAAGACCCAAACTGTCACCCTCAGATGAGAGGAATTTTGTTGGGAGTTCAGGAATAACCCAGGAACCACAAAGGCTGCCATGAAACAGAAACTGCTGGAACACCAGCATCAGTTTTCGACTGCCGTGGACTAAGAAGGTGCTGACCAAGAAATAAGCACCTGCTTCAAAATCAGCACCATCAAGCTCGACTGAAACAATGACAAAGGATATGATTGGAGGAGTAAAGGTGAGGCTTTCAAACCCAAGAACACCAACTGTCAAGCACGCTCTGATGGGACAAGATCACTCCAGACAGGCTTGAGATTAAGATTACTAGAGAGGAAATGGACTGGTAAATGGACTAGTTCTTATATAGCGCTTTTCTACTCAGTCAGAGCACTCATACAACACATTTTACATTTACCCATGCATACAAGCACTTCCATATTAACTAAGCCAAGTGCTTTAATTATCTAACATTCACACTCCGACAGTTGCATCGGAGAGAAACTTGGGGTTAAGTATCTTGCCCAAGGATACATTGGCATGTAGCCTGGAGTAGCCAGGAATCGAACCCCTGACCTTCTGATCAGTAGGTGACCTGCTCTACCTACTGAGCTACAGCCACCCCGGTATCCAATCCTTCTTGTTTTAAAAGCTGGCTCAATGGGAATTTTCTTACTGCTAAACCTGAACAAATTCAGTATGGTAAAGGTAGATCTTATATCAACTTTCAAGACACCTTCTTGAAATTGCTGGATGGATCAGAGTCTCTGGGGCTGTTTATGCTGCTATTTGTGAGCTAAAAGCACATCAGACTGACTTTGTATGTTTAAAAGAAGATATCCAGTTTTCATTATTATTATTATTATAGCTGCTTATTTAGCTTAAGAAATATTGAATTTTTATCAACTCATAAACATAAATGTCATGTTAAAATGTACAAATGTGAAATTTGTTTCACATGGCATTCCCAAATGGGAAAAAAGAAATACCAATGTTTACATTTTATTATGTATAGTTTGACTTAGAAGACTAATCCATCTCATACTGTCACTTCTGTCTACAAATGGTACAAATGACACGTATTTCATTCCACATGAGTTGACTTGACGGGGCTAATTTTAAGAGTAATGTGTATCATTCGTCTTAAAGCTGTCAACATTTTAAACACCGTGACTAAATAATACCGAGTGTCGGGACAAAGCCTCACTGTCCTCAGTATGAGCATGAATATGTTCTTTTTATGGTCTGTTTGGCAGAAGAACCACATGCAATATTACTGATTTTATGATGTTTATGAGAACATGAAAAACCTTTCATCTGCTGGCAGAGATAGCGCAATACTGGTCAGTGGTTCACAAGTATCCAGGATTTAAATCACTTTAATATATTTGAATCAGTTTTGTTTCAAACTGCTGACTGATTGTTTGATGAATGGCTGAATGAGCTGTGTGATGTAGAAGCTGGAGGAAAATCGTAGTACAGAGAAAGTACATCTGCTACACCAGTCTTGATCATGAACAGCCCTTGCACCCGACCATGAGCACCCACCACCCCAAAGAATGACGTGAAAATGACTACATTAGCTGCTGCTGTAAAAACAAAGTCTAATGTTTCATGTCCTGTCTAAAACCCACAAAAAGTCTAAAACTTGCACCAAATTGATCTCACTAACAAAGTCTCCAAAGCTAAATATATTTTGTGCGATAAACCCCTTAAAAACACGACCGAGCCCCACCCAGTGACAGTGATTACGTGTCAAACATGTCTTTTGCTCAAACATCTCTCTTTAAGTGCACTTTTCCAACATGTCAGCAAGTTTGCCCATCGCCACTCTATCGAGAACCACTTGAAAGGAGCATCTGGCTGTGACTTGATATGAGCCTCTGGATGGGCTCCCACTGCCTTTCCCTGGTTTTCACAGTGTGTAGGAAGCCAGTGGAAAACAGAGAGGAGATAATAACTAACGTGCCAAACCTGGAGCGATATCAAAGCGGCCAGGCCGACATGAAACCAACACAGCAGCTATAAAGCCAGTAGGTGGTGAATTTTATGTTACGCAATGTGATGGCTGTCGTGTTAAGGCTGCAAACACACCCAGAGGTTCTCAATGAAATGCTTCTATTTACCTCACATTTAACCTGACAACCTTGAAATCCCTCCACAGTGGTAATTCAGCCCCGTGTTGAAACCAAGACTGAATCCCGCAGAGTCTGCCAACTCTATTATGTCATATCCAAATAGCATTTGGCGCAGCGTGAAGAGAGTTGGATGTTAATTGATCTTCTATGGTGGTGCTGAGCAATTCCTAAAAGCAATTAAGTGCTTTTTCGGTTGGTTCTCTGCAGCTGAAGAGTAATTGTTATCATCACATGCAAGGTATGAGGACAGGAGGCGCCTGCAGCATTTTTTAATTGGTCACTTTTCTGAGGCAGTATTAAAGACACTAAAGTGGAAAGATGCTAGTCTCCCCATCTGGCAGGTAGACACCAGGTACGAAAGCATCGTGAAACTAAATCCTTTCTAATGGCTGACAGGAGGCGACTCTTAGGGTTTGAAAAAGTCTGATTGTATAGAAATCTATGAGAAAATGACTCTTCAGTTCCCTTCCCTTGACTTCCCTTGTGACTTCAGTAATGGCCTCCCAATTGCTATACACCTTTTGCCCTCTGGGTCCAATCTTTTTTACCCCAGCGGACAACAGATGTTATTAAATTCAATAAAAACCCATTGTTACCAAATCACCAAATCATATTACTTCAAATTGATTCTGATTGTGAGGAGCTTAGTGTCGAACCGTCCCTGTTATTATCATTTGATGTATGAAAAGCAGAATTTTGATTGCAACAGATTTCATTTGGGGTCAAAAATGACCCCAAGACATTACGAGGGTTAGACTCATTCGATACAACATGATGTTCACTTTGTAAACTGCGGTCCCCATTAGTGTCAAAAAGAACAATACAATTTATACCCCACTCTGCATTTTATCATGAGTTATTATTAATCTCTTACTCTCTTCCACAGCACGTCTTTTGTCCTGTCTCTCTCCAGTTGGCTGCCCTTGCCGGAGGTTTCTTCCTGTTAAAAGAGAGTTTTTCCTTCCCACTGTCGCCAAGTTCTTGCTCATACGGGGTTGTTTTGACTGTTGAGTTTTGTATGTAATTATTGTAGGGTCCTTTACCTTATAAAGCACCTTGAGGTGACTGTTTGCTGTGATTTCCCTTGATATCCCTTATTTTCTGAGTCAGATCTCAGCCCTGTGGGTGACGCCGGGTTTCAAAAAGCTATCACAGCACTCAGCTCAAGGCTGCAGTAGGACCTGTTGCCATCCTGTACTTATGGTATAAAATGTCTACAGTGTTGTTTCAGTCACAAATCTGGGCCTATTTATTGCCATAATTTTTCAGACAGGTTGACTAGTGTTTATTTCTTTGTTTGTTGTTGTAAGCTACTTGATGATAGTGGTCATGACAATTTCAGCATAGCGATTTTACAAAACACGCTCTTAAAGGTCAACATAAAAAAAAAACCTCACAAGGCAAAAGAATCATCCATCAATTTCTACCTTGTGGAGCGTTTTCCTTTTATCCTGGGATGTTCGTGCCAGAAAATCAATAGTCTTTGATCCATGTGGTTATGTTACACATATGCAGTCTCTTCTCTTTGTCAGAAAAAGAGCAGTACACACTTTCATGTTTTGGGCCATCTTCTTATCTTTAATAACTTAAAAATGCAAAGCCACAAATTTCAATTATTGCCTTCACAAAATGACTGATTCCATTAATCTCTACCTACACACTTCCTGCTTTTTGTTGTTCATATCACGGCCATCACTGATGAATGATCCGACTGTATCGCATTTATTAACTTTTAAACTGAAATTCTCAGTTAATGCTTTAACACATAAACAGGCACCAAAAGGTAAAAAAAAGAATAGATTATTCACTTTTGTCATCTGTCTAAGTTGACCTTGAAATTCATGCTTTAGCGCACAGTGGAAAAGTATTAATGTAACAGTGAGACCCTCCATGGGATGAAGCCGCCTTCATTAGAATAATAATGGCTAAATGACATTTATGGTAACAATAACTGAAAAGGATTTCAAATAAGAGCTCACAAGGCGATCAGCATATGAAGGCTTTCCATCCATCTGTGACGTGCTTTTTTAATTTGCACATTGTGCCCCACACGTTTTTAATAATGTCGGTTTTATTTGTTCACTGTAGTTCCAGTGGCCTCTTTGTATTTATGGCATTATCTGAAATCATCTTAAGCACTGTTTAGTGTTTTAGACACACTTTCTATAGAATATTTGAATTAAGTTATTGTTATTTTTTTCATTGTATTTTACTTGTAATGATATTTATAGGTATGGAAACATATTTACCATTTTTGTTAGCTGACTTTCTCAGACTTTGGTTTAGGTTTGTGTTACATTTGGATGGATTTTTTTTTTTTAAAGTTTAATAAGCAAAAACTTGAAGTAAAGGGCAAAAATCTGAATTGAAAGTGTGTCATTACCTACTTTCGGTTTAGGTAATGAGGCTGTATTACATCTAATCATATCATTATTAATTAGGAAATAAAAGGAAAGTCATTGTGCAAAATACAGAACATAAATGAGCATTAATGTCTGACATACAGTACATTAAATACAGGAGGTTAAAATAGAGGTCAAAATAGAGGAGAGTTGTGTTTCAGGACATTACAGGGTGGATTCACACTAGGAAATATGAGACTGTGAGGAGGAGATGTCATCAATTATAATCTGAAGGGAAGTTAGCTGCTAGGATGTTTAGAGAGCCTGGCCCTCCTCCACCCCGCACCTCTCTTTGCCTGGTTCTCAATCTTTTTCTGTTTCCTCTGAACTGATCAGCATCAGTCCCAGCTGAGAGGAGGAAAGACGAAGAGAAAGAAGAGGAAACAGGAGAGCGGAGAGCGGGGGGTAAGGGCTGGGTGGGTGGTGGTGGTGAGGAGGGGGGCACTTCCTGTGAAACCTCCAGGAGCTGAGGATCTGGAAGATGTACTCTATACACGCACACGCGTGCGCACACACACACACACACACACACACACACACACACACACACACACACACACACACACACCACCAACTTTAAACTTAAACTTAAACTAAAAGTTTAAGGAACATTTCAAACAAATCTCCACTGAAAAACAAGTAAAAGTGAATCAATATTTTATTGCAGACTGATCTAATTAGAACAAGTGGTTTTCCTTTATTTATTTATTCTTTTGCTTCATCCTTCAGCTGCAGATGAGATGAATCTGAGCAGGGTGTGGCGAGCTGCTGTCATCTAATACGGGAATATCTGGGAGGATTTGAATGGAGGAAGCAACATTATTGATCCCTTTGAGTGTGTATCTGTTTCTTCAAATGGGATTTTTGACTCTCTTTGGGATCTTCCCAGAAGAAAACATTGAACAGCTTTACACAGAATCAATGAGGGGTAAGATACTTAACATAATACTAAAACCCATTAAAATAAAAGCTTAGTGGCATTTTAATTTGGAACAGTCTGACAGTCATTGCAAAGGTGTGAAATTTATATGAATACAGTCATTCATTCACCCCAATATTACAGTATTTGTCTTGTATTTTTTTCCCCCCAACAAAGTCTCCATATCAGCACTTCGTGATTAAACAAGTTTGTCTCTTTACAACATTCAACATTTTGGCAGCTCCATCATGTTATTCACTTTGATTTGGGAGCCAATTAGCCAAACTAACTCATGTCTGGGTCTAATTTTAAAGTCTGTTCTCTCAGATGTTGATCCCAATCAGCATCATCAGTGGAACTGACATGGCAGCTATGACGTCACCCTGTGGTTTGTGGACTATCCTTCTCCACATTAGCATTTTTGCTATTAGCATTCATTTTGAAGCCTACAATGTGCTAATGCTAGCTAGTTAGCTACTGTTGCATTAGTGGGATGCAACTTTTGGCTAGCTATTTACATTGTAAATATTCCATCATGAATCATTTTTACTGTATCAGCAGAATGAAAACCAACCCTGGTTCACTGCAGCTTCACTGTTTCATTTTTATTTCTAATGAATCTGAGAACATGTCACATATGCGTTAGCTACCACATAAAAGTGGACACGCTGAGATTGAGAATTATTTTGTTAGCTAGTCCAAGGTCGTGTATCAGTGCTCCTCATGTAGAAGGTACCTTACATGGATCAATGGAAAACCAACATGGATGACTGCCTGGTTACACGGGCCCTCTTTGATCCATTATTAATAATGCTGAAGTGCTGCTTTTTGGTGTGTACGTGTGCAGGAGATAGAAACAGATTCCTCAGAGGGGTTTTCGTGCACACAGCATATATTACTAGCAGCAGCTATGAGAGGAACTGTCCTTGGAAAATATCCTAGAAAAAAGATTTAAGAGTGATGATTTTTGGCTTGTTGTTAATGTAGTGAATAATGTTGCAGACATTAGGTATTATGTTCAAACTCCTCTCTTTAAAACCACTAACGACATAATGTGAAAGCTGCCAGTCCTTCAAATAAACGCCTCGACATCTGTGTCAAGTCAATCATAGACAAGGTGTTGCTAATAAACAAATCAATGAAATAAAGAGTAGAATGGGAAGCAGAGCCTTCAATGATGCACTGAGTGTTTCTTCTTTGCTCATCTCCTTTCATTCTCTGTGTGTTTATACACCACTCTGCATTTAATCATTAGCAAATTACTAAACCCTCTCATCACAGTCTGCTGTATGCCCTCATTCCCTCTCTTCTGAAAACACCAAACAATCTCTTGTTTAAATGCTCAGAGCAATAAATTCCAACATATAGTGTACAGCATCCTCCATGACGCTACCACATTTCAACGTAAAATCACACACACATATACAGAAGATGCAAGAACGACTCCATGATTTTAGAAATGAGTCGATGCATGGCATAAAAGATGGTTTAAAAAGTAAGAATATGTATTTATCTGACAGTTAGAGCACTTCTACACCTTGTATGAAAGCCTCATCAGTCAAAACAATTAACAACTGCTTTACAAAAGAGCCAGTTCTTTGACAAGTTTGTGCAAGTTTATGCAAATAAGGCTCTCAGCTGAGACGCTAACGGCGGTCCCACTGATGCATTTTCAGCAAGAAACATCCTGTTATTGAGCTTAACTTTAAAATTCAGCATAAGCACTATTGAACTTTGATTAATAAGTGTTTTGAATTCCCTTAAATTCCTGTTTGTGTGGGATTCTCTTTGCCTCTTTGCCCCAATGCAAAACTGGGATTTCTATGAAAAATAACAGAAAGAATAAAAAAAAAAAACCCAACAAAAACTAGAGGTTACAACATAAACCTATCCGGCTGTTATCCAANTTTTTTTTTTTCAGCTGGAAGTCTTTCAACTCTGTGAAACAGGTGAGCTTAAATCTGTGACAGAGTTTGGGAGGAGGTGGAATTTTATTTATTTTTTTAAAAGCCAAAAAAAACAAAGATCTTTGTTCTTCTCAGGCTGCTATTGGAATGCAGTACAGCCATTCACCCAGGGACACGAGGTAACGACACAGAAAAGCATTTTTCATTTAATGGGACTATTAACAGATCTCTTAAGGGACCTCTCTGAATGTCTAACATTAAAGCAACACAAAGCAATTTCACATGCTGGCAGCTGCAAATGGAATGAGAGATAAGTGCTTGAAATGTAATGAGTTTAGTCATCAGAAATACAACAAAGTGACTTCAGTAAATTGCACTTGGTGTGCTTAAGCACTACAGTAGCAAAGGACACCGCGGGAACAATCCAGGCAACAGTCCGGACAGTCCAGCGAGTTCAGAATGGACAATTGTCACTTCCTGCAGGCTTTGTGTTTGATCCAGCTGGAAGTGACTGCATCTCCTATGGATCGCTGAGAAAGCAGATTGGGACTCGCCTGCCATCAAACACCACATTTGCATCAAAATCTTCATTACCCAGAATTCATGTAATATTAAAATACCATATTAAATTCTCAGATTTCTTCTCTGTGGCCTGCAGGGAGCAGAGGAGGTGAATTATTTCACAGCTGCATCTGGCTGATTTTGGTACACAGTGAAGGTTTTACAGTGTATTCGATTTTTTTGAATTTTTTTTTTGTTATTCGCCACTTCTGGGTGGAGACGATTTCCCATCAGTGTTCATAACCATCACTTACTTTCCATCTGTTGTGCCTTTTTCTCTCTGAATGACCTACACGTGCTGCTTCCAGTGTTTTGAAAACTTGTGATTAAATGATGCGTGATGTTGTAAAACACCTTTGGGAGCATTCCTCAGGTCACTTCTTAATTTTCCAGATGGCTGGGAAATCCCAAGTGTTTGCTTTGAAATATGCAGAATGACGGCGGAGGTACAGTTCTACCCTTGTTTAATTGAGTTTCACTTTTTGGGGCGCACACCTCACGGGGACTTTGAGTCATCCATAACCTCACTGAGGTTTAATTGCTTTTGGCTGTGGAGCACCTCGGGGAAAAAACTGGCAGCTGGACAGAATTCCTGCGTTAGGAGGTACTCAGAGACACTCTCGCTGTGCTAAAAGGCTTCATCTCACTCATCATGCACACTCTAAGTGGATTTCTAAACAAAATGCGCCACGGATACGCCAATTCTAATTTGTAGCAGTGCTAACAGAGTGTCAAATGTGTTAATTTTCATCATTTTGGAGAGTGCACTCAAACCTTGCCTCTGCCTTTGTTCTCTGTTGTTCTCAAGTTCAATTTAACAAGGCAACTATGGTGCATTTCCAGCTCACATAATTTATAATGATTACATAGCAGAAAACTGTTTAAATGGCTTGTTAGCGTTTTAGCACAACTACTGCCCTGCCCACAAATTCACTTTCTCTTCCACTCAAATGCTGCCTGAAAAAAATATGAAGCTTCTTTGTGTTCTGGAGTTGAAAGGCAGCCTTGATATTCCTCCTCCCTCCTCCAGTGGGTTTTTATACTCATGCCAGACGTATCTCCTCGTGCACTGAAAGGAGCGCTGCAGAGTTCTTGTTTCACCTTGGGTACAATGAGCGCGCCCATTGCTAACAGACTTTAACATGTTTGGCTGAAGCAAAGTAAATGATGCACTCTCAGCTCAGCGAGCTGCTGGCTGCTCTCCGGTGCAGTAGCATGCATGTGAATGTTACTAAGAAGGTTTCTAATAATAGTGTTGCTGTGGCTTCTTCCATCTGCAGTCCATCTTCAATCTGTGGCTTTGCTCAGAGATGACTGATAGGTTAAGTGTCAGAGGGCTGCATGTAGCTGATAAGCCAAGTCTGCACAACCCTTTGGACTCCTCTCTAATCTCCACACTCAGTTTGATTCCAGAGATTTCTGTGTGCATTTGTCTGTGTGTCTTAGGCCACCTAACCTTGACAGTTTTTTTGCCACTACATGGAGATACTATCTTTCCAGTGTCATGAAAAGCAAAGACAGAGCTACTGTCTTTACACTTTGTCCCTTTAAACTGCAATATGTTGAAAACACACCAGTGAATCAGCCAATTAAAAGAGGCTGTATTTTAATCCTACTGATGGACCAGTACAATATGTCATTAGGTTTAATTCTAGTTACATGCTCTGCCACAAACTGGGACGTTCATGATTCATTGTTGATTTTAATTTGTCAGAAACAGAGACTGTATATAAAAGATGGGTGCTGCCAGTGCACCGTCACCAACCATGATGTCACACTTTGAAGCCTTAGTGTTAGCATTTTGGCTGCTGCCATGTTCTTGTTTTTTTTGGAGACAAAAGCAGGCATATTTTGAGGATGGGGGCAGTTACTGTAGCTGAGGATAGAATGCATGGTCTGAAAGATGGTAATTAATGCTAAATGCTGTTCACACATGGACAAAAAGCCAAAAATGCATAGAAAAAGCTACGTCTACCAAAATACCAGTGTACATGTGGACAGGGCTTTGGTCAGCCAATAGATTTCTCCACTAGACGGAGCATATTGCTGTGTAATCAGAGGGTGTTACAGTCTTATTAATCACATGTGAATGTGCAGAATGTGGAGAAACATGGCAATATTTTTGGTACTGGAAGCTTTCTGTTTTCGGTGTGTAGTCTGCTTGTAGTCTGGTGGTTTTCACCAGTCGAGTCAATGGTCAGAGTGCAGACAGGACGTCTTATAATTGTGTCTTCCTATGTGGACATCCTGTCTGCACCAGAGGCTAAGTTAGCAGACTTAAGCCAAGTGGTCCCCAGATTGCAGGTGTATTTGCTGACTGCTGGTAGGAGCTGCAAGAATTTTAATCTAGCAGAAAAAAGTTTGTTACATTTCACAGTATCTGACCAGCTTAGCTAGCTATATTTAGCTATTAATGCCGCTAACTTTCCCCTAATTTGAGCACAAATACATTTTTAATTAGTCAGTTTTCAAAAGTTTATATATCTGCATTGATGAAGTTGTGTGAAGTTGTTTGTTCCAGCTGAGCAGCTGTGTAATCACAGTGAACAAGGCTCCCTCATCGTGTAGCAAAGGGTCACAGGTAACCTTTATTGCTGTTTGATAATATTGCAGATTATCATTGAAGGCTGCAGCCTGCTGTTAAATATGAAAGTATTAATTTATCCATGTGCTAAAGATGGAAGTTTTTTTTTTTTTAAAACCTGACTATTTTCTCTGACTATTTTGCTTAGATTATAGAAGAACTACATTTCATTTGCTGTTGCTGATTAAAAAGACATTGCTAATGTGATGGTTGAAATTGTTTGAAATTAGCCTCCACAGTCTTAAAGCATAGCAATAGCTAGAAAAAAAGACTTGTCACATTGTGAGTTGTATTTTGGTGAAACTACTCCAGGGTTTCAATGTGAGGTTAACATGATCACAACTGCAGCAGACAATGAATGCTAATGGTGCTTTTAGGGCACTGCTTCCCACAATGGCTTTGTGAAGCAGTATTTAACCACAGATGCTTTGAGCTAAATGTAAAATGCTTTTGTTTAGTAGCAATTCAACTCCAGCTGTATGCAGAATCTCAGCAGTCATATCAGCGATACACAGTCAACAGAGACAAAAAGAAAGAAATGGTGACGTAGTAAAAAAATTATTGTTGGTTTTTAATACTTGAACATGTATCTTAATAAAAACAGAAACCAAACAAGGGAAAATTAATGTTAGGTGTACTAGCATTACCATGGAGTAAGCGGAGTTTTTGTCCTATATTGCATCCAGTGGGCAATCAAGATATTTTGTGGAAGCTGAATGTTGTCCATTTATACCAAGCAGCAACCTCCCAGGCTGAATAATGAAGAAAATGTAGAAGTGCCATAAAATGCAGTTTCTTGAGTGGCTGGCACAAACAGTGAGTCATTCCTCACTCCTGTGCTCCAGAGCTCTCTAATCTATCCCTTCAATAATAGCTGTACGGGGTTAAATATGTTTAGTAAACCTTCCTTTTAAACTTAATTAAGTCTCCCATAGGTGGTCAGAATGACCACCGCCTATGGAAATTCTAGCAGTTCTAAAAATCCTGGGAGTTCTAGTCTTAATGTTATGGGTGTGGTCACTTTGACTGGCAGGTGGATGTTAACAGAGGCGGCTCTAACTGGTGGCTGACTGCTGCAGTTATAACTGATGCAAACAAGCTTGGTTATGGTTAGCACTAGCTGATAACACAGCGCTCCACTTTCTCCAAAAAGATTCACGTCCAGCTCCAAACAACTGTTTGCTGGCTGACAAAATGCTAACAATGAGGCTCCAAATTGTTAAGGGTGGTTAATGTCCATCTTTTATATACAGTCTGTGATATTTACCTCTATCTGAGAATCTGAGCCAGGGATGGTGCACAGGTGGAGGTGCCATACTTATTCTCATACTTACTCTCTGTAACCAGCCATGAGTGAGTTCAAACTCTACACGATGATATTCCCTTTTGCTGCTTTCTTCCATCTCCTCATTGTCAGAGTCTTTTTTGTCCCCTCTTTCTACAGAAACTATTTGAGTGGTTCTCTGCTGAGCTAATGCATCTGAATACATTACAGTCCATTAACAAACAGCCGCAGCAGGGTTGTAATTGTGATTTAATAGCCTGAGACGGGAGACGTACCAAATGGAAGACTGATTAAGAGGGTGATCATTAAGTGTGAGCCATCTTGAAAACGTGCACAAACAGTAATGTTGAGATGACATTCAGCTTTAGGACAGATTCATCTGTGGGTTATTTATACAGCACAGCAAAATACTCAGTCTCAGGAAAACAGGATCTCCTTATTTAGCATGTTTATTTCTGAGAAACGAGATTTCAGACTTGCACAGAGAATTTATTAACACTGGTAAAAAAAAAATTCATCCACAAACAATCAAGTAATTAAAACTTGCAGTTGCCTCATTTTCTCTAGCAAAATGCAACCCTAAGACATTCACAGATGCACAGAAAAACAACCAATGTCCACAACAAAGATACGATTTTTAAGCAGATTGAGTTATAGCACCGCACCGCAGGGTTTCAGCAGCACACCAGGAGTGGCTGACAACTGATAAGCGTCTCTGGTGTGATGTAGCATCAGTGGCGCAGCAGGGGTTTACATGGGGAGGTATGAGTGTGTGGGTTGGGGTGTTGATGGGTGGCGGGCATGCCAGGGATTCATCCAGAACTGATTAATGCTAATCAGGGCAGGTGGGAGTCCTGCATGCCTTTTCTTTTTTTCTTTTTTTTACTGGCAAAGTAAACACACTCAGTAGAAGAGAGAGTCTCTCTCTCACTCTCTCTCTCTTGCACGTGCACGCACACACACACACACACATGATGCTCTAGTTTCTCTGATCTTTAGGGGGCTCTCAACTCATGGAGATATTGTAAATTAACTACCAAATAAACACACCGAGGATGGAATTTGGATTAACTGTGACTGTGAAGTAAGTTTGTATGTGTGTGGGACAAATTCCAGCTCTATTACTGCCAGACTGGAAGAAGTCATGGCTGAGGTTACTGAGGTTAAAGCCTTTGGAAATGTTGCTATTAACTCATACATACGTTTCTTCTTTTCTAACTCCAGAGTAAGGACCCAAAGAACCCCTCCTAACAGATGCCTAAGTTTTGAACCTTTTTTCCGTCTAGAATGTTTTAAAAGCATTAAAAATGGTTGATTAATATTTTACTGATGTTTCAGAGAGCAGGGAGAGTGTATTTTTAGATTTTGCACCACTTTTATTGAAAACAAATTCTATCACAGAATATCATGTCCAGTACTTATGACGCAAGAACATTACAGCCTTAATTTAGAAATGTGGTGTCTAACCAGATACTTGCTCTGTAACACTGAATTTTTGGAGTCATTTTTAAGCAGGATATGTTCTTCAATGCACATATTAAGCAAAAAAGTAGGACCGCTTTTTTACATTTGTGCTATATTTCCATAATTAGAAACATCCTTTCTCAGACTGATGCTGAAAAGCTAATTCATGCATTTATTGCTTCTAGACTGGACTACTGTAATTCATTATTATCAGGCTGTCCTAAAAGCTCCCTGAAAAGCCTTCAGCTGACCCAAAATGCTGCAGCTAGAGTACTGACAGGGACTAGAAAGAGAGAGCAGATTT
>JASGAU010392723.1:0-24727 GCA_030220045.1 Australoheros facetus | reverse complement strand
TAAAATTTAGATTGGAATAACATTTGTATTCTCATGTAATATTATTTTATATTATTACAATAATATATAATGAGGTTCGGTTAGTTTTACACAAAAAAAAAAGCTGGTAGAAACGTCCTCCAAAGAGCTACTTTTACTTTCTTACTTTGAGTACATTTCAGAGCCTGTACTTTTTTACTTTTACTTAAATAGAGAAGTTGAACCAGTACTTTGACTTTTACCAAAGTATTTTTTAACACAAGTACTTGTACTTCTACTTAAGTACAGAATGTCAGTACTTTTGCCACCTCTGGTGAAAACAGCTGCATTGTCTCTTGTGTTTCTTGGCAAACGTTTTCGACCCTGAGAAAACCTTCTCTCGATAAGATGGCCCAATCAGTGTTAGTTATGCTTGGAGACTAAAAATGTTTTCTTTTCTTACATGAGTGCCAAGTTTTTGAGTTGAAGCCACAAATGGGATTAAAAGTTAGCATATAATGTTCTCTGCTGACTTAATTAGCATATCTGTGTTTTTAATTAGTCTTCTGGAAAATTCCCTAATTTTAAAAAAGTGCATGGGAAATTTTTGCCTTTAAGACTTGTTTTAAATTGTGAAAGTATTTACCCTTTTTTAATGACATATACTTAAACATGCTTGAGTCACTTTTTCATTTTAATAGAGGACAGTTGTAGTGTGACGACTCTACAGGAGGCCTAGCCGTCATCCTAGCCTGTTACTGTGTGAATGCCGGTGATGGTTCTGCCTTGGTTCATTCTGACAGCCAACCCACATTTGGGAACCACTTATTGTGCAGAATTACTGGCAGTTTGTGCTGCATCTGCCATTCATTACTGAAGTTCTTGCAGTAGCCCATCATAAACACTAACATCAGTGGATCCAACTTTGTGACCCAGAAATTTTGTAACGCCAGCTTTTTGCCATCAGCATCTCTTCCAGGTTGTTGGTAAAAAAACCAGGTAACAGTGTCCTTTTGGCCACAGCAGGTAAGCTCTGATAAACCCTCCATCTAGCTAATGAACACTGTGGAGCTCTTAGCTGCTAATAAATATATATTAGAATGAAGGAAAATGAAACCAGGTGGATAAAAACATCGCTCCAAATGAATAATGATGCTGCTTTGTGTTTACTGGATGTGGAAATATGCAACAGTTGGCTTATTCACACAAGTGACAAAACAATTAATTAAAATTTCATTGATCTCTTTGACCTTTAAGGTTTGGATGAGCCGCCTCTCTGGGCTTAACCACTTCAAAGGCAGACTCCAGCCCTCTGAGAGACAGTGCACTGGTGTGTGTGGGTTTGAAGTTTAACTCATTTGAAAAAACATGCAAGAAATATTGTTTTCCCATAATAAAAAGATAAAAACATGCAAAAACGTTTTAATTTGTAATCCAAATTACACATATACAAGGATTCAAGATATTAGCATGTCATTTTCAGAGACCACAGCCAAAAGAACAACAAGAGAAAAAATACAATCTGTACATATTTCAGTTTACAGTGAGTAGCCAGTTGAAGAGTACCAGAGAACACTAAGGCAAATCATCAGCAGACAGAAGAAACATTGCCTTTTTGTATTTAATCCACCACAGCAGAGTATCAAGAAGTATCTTTGCTACAAAACAAGGACTGATGACTCCCTTTATTAGCAATCAGCTGCATACATTATATTGTGATAAAAGCAAAACAAAAAAAAACAACAGAAGGTATCTATCTAAAGTCTAACATTACTGTACATGTCTTCTCACCAGCTTTGGAAAACCAGACAGGCAAAAAAATATGCAGCTCTTTTGTGCAGCTCTGGGTCTGACCAACAATTGTTCTACACAACAACACTCACACAGCTTCACCAAGATGGAAAACTGGTCCTGAGCATGGTGCTTGGTGCTTCGGTGAACTCAATTTTACAGGTGCAGGGAACTCTAAATCATCAAACAAATGAATTAAAATATGTGATAATACTTCATCTGGAAATTAGGTTTAAATTGTATAAAATAAAACTGCTTATTAAAGTTGAGAAGACACTGACGTCTGCAGCTGAACACGATGTCACTGAATGGAGAAAGCTTCAGACTGTATGAGAAAACCATTGCATTATTGGTTGTTTGTAGCCTTCACATTGCTAACAGGCAATGTCACTCAAGCCTATACAAATGTTTAGTTAGCTGTTTGATGAATCCCCAGAGTCATTTATTATGGTTCAGCCACTGAGGCAAAAAAAAAGGTCTTGATGAGTGAAATCAAAAAAGGGTCCCAGGGACATCAATCAGCCAAGAATGACCATGGATGCTAAAAGAGGATGCCGTGTGCTGTCACGGAAAATCATTTTGATCATCGAAAAAGCCTGAAAGCAAAGTGTGTGAGTAACAGACTGTGGACTGAAATGCACATATGTAGACAAATTATGCACAGGGGATTTCTATTAATGGAGTTAACTGGGGCCGAGGCTCTTCTTTATCCAGCATGCACGCTCTTCCTGTGCCTGTGTGGGTTTCCTCTGGGTTCTCCAGTTTCCTCTCACAGTCCAGAGATACGCACGTTAGATTATTCGCTGATTCTAAATTCGCAATATGTGGATATGAGAGTGAGTGAGGCTGGCGACATGTCCGGGGGTTTCCCCCCTCTCTCCCTATGATAGCTAGGATAGGGAGCCTCCCCTGAGACCCGAAGTAGTTAAGAAAACTGATGGATGAATGGAGTTCAGTTAGGTCCTTTTAAAGTTAAAAGATTATTTCCATCTGCACTAATTTTTACTTTGGATTTATTCTTGGGCCCTTTTGTTCTTCTACTTACAGGGAAAGCAGGCGCCAAAAATGACAGACATGACACTCAGAAGGTGGACTGCAAAGTGGCTTGCATATGCATGGCAACTGTGGGCAGGCTATAACAGCGTAAAAAGCACACGTTTACTAACTGCATGGGTAGAAGGTATCAGCTGATGTCGGCTGGCACTGAGATCAACTGATCTTCCTGTACTGCGACCACACAGCGTGAAAAGAGACTAAAACATGTCTGAAAATATTTGAACATTGGAAAAAAAATATAAACCAGTTGAAATTCTCTCATAGAGGGAGATAAGCTTATAGTGGCCATTTGTGGGCAGTTGCAGCTGTATGATTCAGCTCAGAGAGGAAAAATAGGCGAGTGAAATCACAGGAGCTCCACTTCAGTTTTGAAAACACGTTACTGTCCTCGTCTTTCTTCTGTTGGTTGTTACGGGCAAATATTTTTGGCTTTTGAAAAACAGAGTTGCACACTTTACTTTTGCAGCCTCTGAGGGACTAAACAACCTAGATGGTAAAGAAGACATTTTTGTCCACATGCCTGTCATTATCATTGGGTTTCCTGTACCTTAACATTTCTTTCTGTACAAATGGACCATGCACATCCATCTGTTTAACTGCTATAAGAAATATAAAAACACTTTAATTACCATCTTTCCTTTCGACTTTACAGAGAAAATGAGCAACACGGCCTGAATATTAGTCAGCAGTCTCTTTGTATTCTGTTCACAACCTATTCATCAAATATAAATTTTGGCCTGTAAATAAAGGCTCCATCCAGAGCATGTCTGCTCAACCTAGACCAGACACAAACTCACTGCTGCCATCTCTGTCATATTCATTAAATATTTCATTACCCGATCCATTTCTTTTATGATGGGAATTTTAATTTTATCTGTCACTTCCTCTATCTGTGGCTCTGCAAACAAACAAAAAAGAAAAAAAAACAGAAATGTTTTTAGATTCAGGCTCTTTTGTTTGTGGCCTTGATGCTTTGTTGCTGTTTTAGTTTTTTTTTCATCTGCACAAACACTCAGATGGAAATTGTATTTTATCTACTTGTTTTTCACTGCTTTGCTTCAGTGTTTTGTCATCTTGCAAACAAGCTAAACTGCATCCCATTTTAGATTCCCTTTTGTGAAAGCACAGCAAGGACATAACCACAACAGTTTAACTGCACCACAAATGACATTTTGTGTTTGCACAGACCTCACAGATTCCCAAACACTTGTTTAAATTCATTTTGGAGCACTAAATGTTCTCGACCATCTACGAGTGTTGAAAGCCGGAGGAGGCAGCTGTTCTCTGTAGCTATTTACTCAAAGCTTTGAGCGCGGCTGATGCTGAATGATCGGCGTTTGCAGGGGGAAATCAGTGCGGCAGAGCATTGAGGAAATGAAAACTTCGGTCAGCTTTGTTGACGCAGACGGTCACATGAATACCCGAGCACTGTAGTGAAAGGATGTGCTCCAAAAAAAACCAAACAAAAAAACCACAGCCACCACACAACACACACAGTACACATGCGGTATGACCATAGCTGCAATTTTAAGTAGCAATACAAGACAAAATGTCACATCAAATCCAAGGTTAGATTTATGATTCTGCGGGTCTTATTAGGCCCAGAGCTGCACACTAAAGCCATCTTTTTGCTGGTAGGATCATCCAAGGCATCTCATAGTAGGCTTTGCCCTTTAGAGTATCCATCCAGTGTGTCTCTATGAAAATGATTTACACTTGCTCGCACATACATACAAGTTATGAGGTGGAACCCAAACATACACACATGCTCTCATTAACATGGCGCAGTTGCTGCTGCAAAACACCGGGAGATTTAAAGCAACATACAGAATCAAGACTGAACACAATCAAAAGAATGTACAAAAGGCACATTTGACCCCAGTGCTGCTGTACTGTAAGATTCAAGTGTAAATGAACGTCTGTAGCATGGCTGTCGAAGCTCTCAACCATCACAAAGACAACATCCTCACTGAGAGCATTGTTCTGGCTGCTCGCATTTGTTAGCACAGCGGCTAACGCTCAGATCATGTCAATTAGCCTGAATGCTAGCCAGTGCCAGGCCTCGCAAGGCCAGGAGTCAGCATGGCCCCTAGTGCCATCAAACTGTCCTTAAGAGGCAGCAAGTCTCTTTACAAGCTGTCTCACAGAAATACAGAAGTGCAGATCCAAACCCCGTGTTTACCCCATATCATCTTTCCTTACCCCGCCCACCACCTGAGCTCTGGAGCAAGGGTGGGGGGAGAGTGGCCGTTGTTAATGGGGAGCTGGGCGTGCTAATCATCCCCTCCGCCGTACAGGTCAGCCAGCTTGCGGAAGCGTGGCCCCCAGTCGCCCAAGTAGTCGTAATCCTGGTCTCCGCAGCTCGAGGAGGAGTGCAGGGAGCTGAGGGAGCCGGCGGTGGAGCCACTGCCTTCGTAGTCAAACACCAACAGGGAATCATAGGGGGGAGCGGTGGGGTCATTGTCTGCTGCCTTCAGGCCCTGGAAAAGGAAGAGGAAGAGGAGGAGGAAAGAAGGTGAGAGAACAATACTGCAAATAAAAGTGATATGTAACACCAGCTTTTTTTACAAGCTGATTTCAGACTGAACTTTTGCCGTCATTGCCTGCTGAAGGTGCAAGGGTGAAAATCAATTACCAAAGCAGTCAGATAAAACATTAAACCTGCCAGTTCCCTGGTACAACGCTAGACCTGATTGTCCATTTAATTCACAGTGCTCATTACATCTTTATGCCTCCTGCATGTTATTCCCTGACAACACCTTGGTCTGGAGTATTTCCAGTCTGAACATGCAACATGTGAGAAAAGGAAATTTCGGACAAGGTCCTGAGCCGATTCCACCGACGCTGTCTGGTGTTCATGTGTGCAAACGGCTTTAGACCAGTCGTTCTCAAACTTTTTGTGGAGCAGGCCACAAAGTGTAAACCAAAATTTCAAGGCACACCTGTATTCATACACATCCCGAATCTGTGTTAATATAAACATAGATTGAAGGCTGCTGATATTTGTGGTTTAAGTGAAGATCATTGGACAACAGTCCTCATCAGACCGTTTGGAAACCACTGCTCTAGACTGCCAAAAACCCCAAATTTGACCAAGAACTGGTGGTCTTTCATTAACGCTGTAGACCAGGGGTATTCAACTGGCGGCCCAAGGGCCAGAACTGGCCCATCAGTCATTTTGGACCGGCCCACTGCCCGTTTACCTCTATAATTAAATAAAGATTTTAACATAAGCTGTGACTAAACTGTAAGCACGGCATGTAGTTCGCAAACATGTCGCATTCAAAAGCGAAGAGAAGCAAGGTGGACAGCGAAAATAGAAAATTTAACAACTGGACCGACAAGTATGCACAAGAGTAAGAGTGCCGAGGAATGTGTGGCCCACTGGCAAATAGCCTCATGACAATTTGGCCCATAGAAAAATGTAGTTGAATACCCCTGCTGTATACAAGAACCTGCAGCATATAAGTGGATTCTAGTACTGAGTCTACTATGGGTTACTGTTGGTAAATACACACTGGGTTGGTCAGCTGAAGGTTACATTTACTCTTTAGTGGCACTTTATCTGTGGTTGCTGTGGCAGGTTAATGATATTACCTTTCACACACACAGACTGTGTTTGAAGTGGTGTTAGGCTTATTCACACTAGACTCGTGGCACAGATTAATCTTGGGAGTTTCCTACTCAGTAAAACTGATTATGGATAGATACTTCTGTGTTTGTACCAGAGATTTTCTACCTGCAACAACTCAAACTCCAGAGAATCTCTATGACAGAGAAAAGCACAATTTATGGTAGAGCGAGCTGTCTGACAGTATTAAGTATAGGATTATAGTAATCCTACATTTCTATAGTAACTGTACAGTATTATAGAAACCTATGTTCATACTTTAACATGAATGGTAAAAATATAAAACCAATATAAACACCCCACCCCCACCCCAACTGATGATCTTTGCGGACCCACTGAGACCACCTGAAAGGGGCAAAGCTCACTTTCCCAAAACAACTGGGATTCAAAATTTCAAGCTTCAGACTCACTTTGACTTCAGTCCCAGGAGAACAGGAACAAGGGTGGGACATGGGAGGGATCACAGGAAGATAGAGGAAGAGATGGAGTGTTATTGTGAGTTAGAGTGAAATTGTGCACCTGTATTCTTCATGATGTGAGCTTGTTTTCATAATCACATTGTGGGGACCTCGTACCTTTTGAGGTCAGAAACCAAGTCATGCTTATAGTTAGGGTTACAGTTTTGTGTGTGTGTGTGTCTGAGAGAGAAGGGGTTCAGATGGACAGTAGGAACGAAGGAGGGATTATGGAGGAGTGTAAGAGAGAGGAGGATTTAGGTCATGCTGGACAGATGCTGCCTCTATCTCTACGAGGAGATTCAACAGATTACCCAGTGTGGCCTGAACTTAAAGCCACCAAACCCTTCCTACATACTGTAAACATATGCATTTTACAAATATACATGTACACTATTTTTATGAACCAAAAATGGCTAAAAGTAGGAGCCCAGAAAATGTTTTTTTGTGTGTGTTTTGCATTTCACTGTCACTCAGAACAGCTGAAGTGAAAGAAGCAAATCTGATAAGCTGTGAAAAATTTTTTGTGGGCCCCGCCTGTCGTCCGACTGAAGACACTCCTGTCACTCTGGAACTCAATGGAAAGAGAGAATTAACGCTGAGCGGGAGAGGCGGGATCGGCTTGCATCGGCTTGTCATGTCTGCAGGATTAAGCTGTCTAGATCAGCTTGCCATGTCTGACAGCTCCTGATCATTATTCATAGCTGTGCTTGGCAGATGTCTTTATGCAGCCCAACCAAAGACACACACACACACACACACACACACACACACACACACACACACACACACACACACACACACACACACACACGTACATGCTAACAATATGGATGCAACTAGTGCATAGATAGAAACATGCATCAGCTGCATGGACAGCAATAACTTTTTATGCCAGAGATGATGTCAGCCCTGTTAAAAGAAGAGTTCAGTCTCTCCAAGATGCTTATATGAATAATTCTGAGAGTCATCATAATCCATCCAAGAGAGTGTACTGCTTTTAGAAAGAATTACATGTGGGGCAGACAGACAGTGACACCACTGATGGAAGGAAAAAAAAAAAATTCATATACAGTACAAAATTATAGTACAAATACAGTAAAAATCTATCTATGAATCGCCACCTTATTTTGTGTCCCAGGGATCACAGGGGCTACGTTGTCTGGGTGCTTTTGCCCCCTGGTAGGGTCTCCCAAGACAAACTGATCCTGAGTGAGGGACTGGTCAAGGAGTGATTCAAATGACCCATATGAGAGAAAGATCAAGGGGATGGTTTACCCTGCCCGGAATAGGGTTACTGGGGCACCACCCTGGAGCCAGGCCCGGGGAGGGTGCTCAAGACAGGGTGCATGGTGGCTGGGCCTTAACCTGTGGGGCCCGGCTGGGCACAGCCTGAAAGGAGACATGGGGCCACACTCCTGTAGGCCACCACCCACAGGAGGCACCATAGGGGTTGGGTGCAGTGTGTGTAGGGCGGCAGCCAAGGGCAGAAGCCCTGGTGGACCGATCCCTGGCTATCGAGGCTGGTGACTGGGACATGGAACGTCACATCTCTGGTGGGGAAGGAGCCTGAGCTAGTGTTTGTGGTTGAGAGACGCCGACTAGATATAGTTGGGTTTACCTCAACCCATGGACTCTGTTCCAGGTGGGTATCGTTGTATCCCCTTGGTTTTTACTATTCAATTTAACTCAGTTTTATTTATAGCGCCATATCTGATAGGGCGCTATGAATAAAATTGAATCAAGCAGTCGCACCAAGGCAAGGTAAACGTAAAAACCATACACCTCCCTGTGTCTTTGCATTAAATTACAATTCAAAGTTCCCAGCTTTCTTGGAGTTGCTGGGTGAGCTGCTCGAGTGTGCTCCATGCGGTGACTCAGTTATCCTACTGGGAGACTTCAATGCTCATTGTGGGCAATGGTAGTGAGACCTGGAGGGGCGTGACTGGGAACAACGGCCTACCTGATGTGAACCCGAATGGTGTGTTGTTATTGGACTTCTGTGCAAACCACAGTTTGTCCATAACAAACACCATGTTTAAACATAACACCCTAGGTCATTTGTTGATGATCAGCTTTTTAAGTGTATCATCAGATCTGCGGCCGTATCTTCTGGACACTCAGGTATAGAGAGGAGCTGAGCTGTCAACTGATCACCACCTGGTGGTGAGTTGGATCAGGTGGAGAGAAGGATGCTAGACAGACCTGGTGGACCTAAACGTTTAGTGAAGGTGTGCTGAGAGCACTTGTCAGAGGCCCCAGTCTTCTTGAGATCTTCAACTCTCACCGCTGGCAGAACTTTGACAACATTCTGACGGAGGCTGAGGATATTGAGTCCAAATGGACCATGTTCTGCACCTCCATTGTTGAGGCTGCCACACGGACCTGTAGCAGCAGGGTGGTTGGTGCCTGTCATGGTGGTAATCCCCCGAAGCAGAGGTGAAAGGAGCCATCAAGCTGAAGAAGGAGTCCTGTTGGGCTTGGTTAGCCTGTGGGACTCCGGAGGCAGCTGATGGGTACCGGAAGGCCCAGTGGAATGCAGCTTGGCCGGTGGCTGAAGCAAAAACTTGGGTGTGGGAGGAGTTCAGTGAGGCCATGGAAAAAAGCTTTCGGAATGCCTTGAAGTGAATCTGGCAAACCATCAGGCAACTGAGGAGGGGAAAACAGTGCTCTACTCGCATCGTGTATACTGCAGGTGGGGCGCTCCTGACTTCAACTGAGGATATAGTCGGGGGGGTGGAAGGAGCACTTCGAGGACCTCGCGTCTTGGTTGACATACTTCTTCAATATTGCATGGAGATCTGGGGTGGTGACTCTGGATTAGCAGACTGGGGTGGTGGTTGCCATCTTCAAGCAGGGGGACTGGAATGTTGTGCTCCAACTATAGGTGGATTACACTCAGCCTCCCTGGGAGCCTCGCCATTAGTCAAACCTCAGATTCAGGAGGAACAATGCGGTTCTTGTCCTGGTCATGGAACGCTGGATAAGCTCTTTATCTTGTCAAGGATATTCAAGTGTGCGGAGGAGGTTGCCCATCCAGTCTACATGTGTTTTGTGGACTTGGAGAAGGCATCTGACCGTATCCATCAGGGTATCCTGTGGGGCAGGGCTCTTCAACTGCAGGCCTCGAGAGCCTCTGTCCTGCATGTTTTAGATGTGTGCCTGATCCAACACACCTGAATCAAATGGCGGAATTGCCTCCTCAGTATGCAGTCAAGTTCTCCAGAGTCCTGCTAATGACTTCTATATTTGCCACTGCCTCCACTACATTTGCACTGGAGCGGTTTGCAGCCGAGTGTGAAGCAATGAGTATGAGAATTAGCACCAATTTCTTTATATTTAACTAGAAAATGGGAAATATGTGCAGTGATTTATTGAAAAATGTGCAAACATACATACAAAGCCAGTATTTATGGCAAAAGGAGATTCTGCAGAATTATAACAAGCATGAAAGTCATTATTTGGTATGACCACTTTTATTCTTCAATCTAGCCTGAACTCTCAAGGTAGCTTTGTTGTAATTTCATTAAGCAGTGGGGTTCTGCAGGCTTTCTGAAAGACATTCCAAGCTCTTCTTTGAATGCTGGCAGCCTTTTGTTCCGCTGTCTGTCAAGAAGATCCCACGCTTTCAAGATTGAATTACATGGCGCATCAAAATCCAACTGTACTTTACTGCTTTTATAATTCCATCAATTTTGACAAGATACCTAACACCACTGGCTAAAATGCAGCGCCAAACTATGATAGAGCCCCCACCATTGTTTTTAACAGACACAATGCTGTACCTCTTCTGACCTCCTGCATGCATATAGTCGACGAATTAAACAATTTCAAATTTTGATTCATCCCTCCATAAGACCTGTTGCCACTGATTTTCAGCCGAATTCTTGTTTAATTTGACGTACTGCAGCCTTTTCTCCCCATTTCCCTTTCTTAAGAATGTCTTCTGGACAGCCACTCCTCCACTGAGACCATTTCTGTTGAGACTTTGGTGCACGGTAAATGGATCGACTCAAGGGCCAGATGCATCTCTCAGGCCACGTGTGCTTGGTGTAATTTTTTTCTGTGGCCTGCCACTTCTTTTGTCCTCCACTTGTTCAGTTTCTTGAGATTTTGTTTTTTTAAGGACACACTGCACAGCACGCCATATAATGCCACGTTTTTGGCTAATAGCTCTTTGGGAATCACCTTGTTGGCTCAAAATTACAACTATTACATCTATTTTATTACATCTATTTTTCATAGATTCAACCAAAGAAAGGGCAACAAATTATTTGTTTTTGCAACAAGCTGCTGGTAACAAAGTGTCTAACGAACCGACTCTGTGCTTGCTAAGTTGTCTGTTATATGTAAATACTTGTTTATCTCTTGGGTTAGGTGCCTTTTTTATGCTTGAATAGTTCATAGGTAAGTATTAAGTGTCTTAAGCAAAAAACCAAAACAAAAAGAAAAACATTCCTCTGAAAACAGGCAGGACGGCATTAAAAATGAGTGAAAAAACAGCCGTGTTTCTTTCAAAGAAACACTTTGAAAGAAGCTCTGGCTCCCTAGACCCAACTAAACATCATGGATTTACCTCCAGGTAGGTACCCGGGCTGTGACCACATGCCAGGCAGCCTAATCCTGACCATCAGCACAGCTAATTGAGAATTACACATATTTTCTCTGTGTTTTTCTAAATGTTGCTCACTCCTGCTATAGTGCCCCCTTCTCTCTCTTTGTGTCTTAAATAAACCAGCCACCCATAATTATCATTGCTAACTGTCTGATCAAAGATATTTAAAGTGTGAATTTGGCATTTATTTTAGAGAACTGCTGTGAACAAAGTATCCGAGAATGAATTACAATCTAAATCTGCATCATTTATTTTTTTTTTTGTGATGGTTACTGTGTGCTCCCCTGTTTAAATATGCACAGCTTTCAGTTTTAAATAGCCACAGCCAAAGACTCAGACTGCTACAATGGGCCCGTTCTCATACTGGCAGCTCAGAATACCTACACAGAGCTTTGAAAAAAACTGTTTGAACTTGAATATTTCAAATCCTTCAAGGTGATGAGGTAAACTGCACACATCCTGGCCAGTCTTTGATGCTCGACACCAAAGGAGGAAAAAAAGATGAGAGAAGCAAAAGTTACTAATGTTGTCAAATCCAGCTTTTTATGGACACAGTGTTCACTTAGTGCTGTCAGACAGACAGTTTGAATTTCACTGAAGCTGTGATTCATCACTTCCTGTGTGCTTAGAAGTGCATGTGTACAACACTGGAATTTAATCTGGGCAAACAGATTGAATCTCAGTTGCGAGGCTGAGACGCTGCTGAACTCTCAGGACATTCTACACAAAGATGTTGTCATAAAGGTCTGCGGGTCATTGATGTATCATCCCATAGATACTGCTTATTGCTGTACCTCATGGATGAAGTCGCCTATGTCTCCTGGGTGGGGGGCCGCAGAGCGGAGAGGGTATTGGTGGTCATGATGGAGGGGCCTCTCATCCAGACGTCTGATCCCCACTTTGACACACTCTGGCTCCAGGGCATCAGGCTGCTGCAGCTGGCTCAGGTCGTAGTCCTAAACACCCACACAAATGCAGACATTCACATGTTGGCATTACAGTGAGTCAAAGCCTTTGCATTTACAGAGCCTGCATCACAAATCACTATTCTGCCTCAAAGGGCTTTACAACCTGTACAGCATGCAGAGACAGTACAGAGACAGTTCTTAGGAAATTCAATTGATGACAAATCCACCACCATCCCATTACTTAATAAGGACAAACAGTCAAGAGCACTGCTGCTCTTTTCCTTTTGGTGTTGTAAGTAAGTCGGGTTCCCAGCGCAGGTGAGATGAAAAGCGTCACCTCCATCGTACGCGTTGTAACGCAGCTTGCTGGTGCACAGAAACCGTCAGCAAGTTAAAGCAGCTTAAAAAGTGAAATTTGCCTGAAGCAGGTTATAAGCCGACGCTGGCTGTTATTGAGATTAGCTGGCTGAACTAGACTTTGTGGCCTGCCTTAACTAAAGCTATGCTCAAGTAATCACGATTTTGCTAAAATACATGCTTAGCATTATTAGGCGAAGCATGCTAACAAGAAAAGAGTTGGACAACCAGATACCACATGGGTACAGATGGACAGACAGGCAGATATTTACTGCCCTGTTCTCTTTCCTCCATTTCCTCTCTGTCACCAGCAAAGAAACAGCGAGTCCACGTAAATAAAACGTTCACCACCAGGGGCACTATTTCACTGTTTTGAGTGGAAATGTTTTAGGATGTTTGCTGCTGTTCTTTCGACTTTTAATATATGTTTTTAAAATTATTTTAGCCCTTTATTTCCTAAACAGGCTGCCATTATACCACTGATATATAATACTAATATAAACTGATATATAATTTCGAAGGCTGTATCACACCTATGAGTTAATTCTAGCCCCAGGTGGTGAACTGACTGACCAACTGTGTGTAAAACACATTTTGGGCATCACATCTATTTTAAACTCAAGTGTTCAAAATAATACTTTAAACTTAAAAATATAACATGCATAAGACATTTTCTGTCTTTTTTTTTTTAGCTAATGAAACGTAGCATCTTCATTTAAGGTTTTCTGATGAAATCGGCCCCAACTTATTTTATTGTGTTCATCTACTACAGTCTCCATTATTATCCATTAATACTGAACTGTCCCGAGTGGGCATGTTGGGAAAACTACTGTATGGGTTTACAGTAGCAAATTATGCACATCATCTAAAATATTATTTATACTCTATCATACAAAGTTGTTATAACAGTTCAGTTGCTCAGGTTGTATTTTATTTACTTTCCTGTTAAAACAGCAAAGCTGTAACACCATGACTGAAGTGGGCGGGCTGCAGGATTATTGATTTAGTGATTGTCTGGTCTGGTGTGAAAAAGAGAAAAATCTCTGAATTTCAAACTACCTTACTGATACTTATCAGGAGGGGGTAACTGCAAAAAAACCCCTCCTTTTTTTTTTGCAAATGAATAATGACCACATTTAACTATCAATAATTGTATTTTTGTGAGATGATATTGTTGTGTTACTCATGTCTGCCTCAATTACAGAGCTGTTTTGTCATTTCAGGGTATAATTTTATGTGGGTGTAAGCTGAGGAGGTTTTACGTGCTCTTTTTATGTTTTTTTTCATGATTTGATCTGTAAATTGTTGTAAAGGCCGTAGCCGACCACGCCGCCGATTGGCAGGACAGATTTAGTTGCTGTACGCAGCCAAAGATGCAGTCAAGACTCACACGTACCGTATTTAACGTACAACTTAAGACTTCTCATTATTATGCATGCAGACATGGCGACCTCCGGAGTGTCCTGAAACATGAATTCAACTTCAAACACTTCCACTTAAAAAGAGACATTATCCATCCTTGGCAGAATATTTGAGCTGCTGTAAATTCACACTTCAAGCTAAAAGAGAAAAATTAGTTCCTGGCCAACAATCCTTCCCATCATTGAATAATAATATATTCTCACTAATCGTACCCTAATACCAGGTACTCTGAAAGCCTGTGGCAGCAGAAATACCAAAAGAATTCTAAAACTCATAACGAACTTGACAGATTCATGAAAGCAGCAGTCTCGCGTTCGGTTAATGGACTTATCACCGTTCTGTTTCAGCTGTATTTAACAGTTGTGAATTTAAGTGAGTCAAGTGAGCACACTCAGCTCTACCGTTTCTCCCACATCATCGTCCTCAGGGAAAGCGAGAACGAGCCTGATGCAGACTAATTAGCATCCACTTATAAAAAAAAAATCACAGCCAGTCTTTCACCTCTCTCGCACAGCGTGGGTACAATCAGGGCAGAAGGGACGCCTGTGTCGCGACCTCTGATCTGTTCGTGGTGAATGGTCGTTTGAGTCGGTGCAGCAACCTTCCGGAAAACCATTCATGCTTTTGAGTTTCCAGGGAAAATCGACTAAAGGAGCCTTTCAGGACAGTAATGGCAAGCTGTGCCTGACCTTGGGCTTTATTCACAGTAACGACCGATCAAAAGAAAACTCTTCAGGGAAGAATGGCCGAGAGTGCAGCGTTAACCTGGCAGCCAGGAAGGAAATTATTTTTGCTTCCATTTATTCCTACACTTACCATGACCTAACTGAGTGATGGCCTCTCAGAAATACATTTTCATTTATTTGAGGACTCTATTTTTACAATGATGCCAGTACATTTGGATGTTTGAGCCCGTCAATGAAAATACTTTAAATTCTTTCTAAAACACATCACATTTACATATTAGTGAAGTGGCCGCTTTGTGCCTGCTTAGAAGTTTAGAGGTTTAATAATATGCATCAAAATTTCTAAACACAAGATGGGTACATTTGAATGCAATACTCGATCACGCATTAACCTCTTAACATCTACCAGGTCACTGTAATGCTGTCATATATGATGCGGGAGACACTAGAGAAAACGATGACACAAAAACGTGAAAAGCTGGCCGAAGACTGAGAATCTCAGCTGTGCTCAGAAACGGCCACGCAATGAGGCAGTCAAGAGTAACAGAACGTTCCAATACGTTTATCTTCCCTGTCTGCAAATGTCTGATGCATAAGCTGCAAATAAATAGTGCACAATTTTGCCCCAGATCCTCATTCAGCAAACTGCTCGGCTGTGAGGGGAAAAGCTCCCTTCAGCACAGCGACGTGACCACCAACGCCGGTGACTTTTCCATCTTTAGTGACCAATCAACGGTCGAGTGGCGTCTTCGTCAGATGCTTCTTTTCACAAGTCTGTTTTTCCAGTAAATTCCAATAAATGTAAATTTATGTGACCGTGCTGATTATACCGTTGTAATTTTTTTAATCAAAATTGTAAATTTATAATTAGAGAAGTATATATATGATTAAAAAAAACCTGTTATTACTCTTTTATTAATAGTGGATGGTGCCCACAGGCTAACAGGCTACTGTTTATTTGTGGTGCATGAGTAAGTTGAAGGAACCAGAAAACTCTGTGATACTGCTTAAAGCTACATTTTCTGAGTCTGCAAGCATGTTTGTATAACCACTGAAGTTGTAATGCTTCCATTTTGACTGACTACAGTTAGTCTGAAGACTAAATAAAAGCCTGTAGGCAGGAGAAGAACAAGACCCCCCCCCCGTGTCTCGCTAGAGCTCGAAAGCAAATGAGAAAATAGAGAAGCCAATAAACCACAACGTGTGCACGCCTGAAAGTTTTCATGTATTTTTTTTAACATGTTTTCTACATCATAGCCGCTTCTATGAAAAGTGAAACATGCCCTCAGTCTAGTTGGCCGGATAAACAAGGGTTAAAGATTTCTGCAGCAGAAGTGCGGAGCAGCTTATGTGTTTGGCACCAGCAGAAAAGTTGTGCGGAGAGACACAGGAAATTGTTCTCCAACAGAAAGCAATTAATCCTGTTTCGAGGTCCTCTTTTGTAGTACACTTAATCTTAGCTGAAGGACAGATGATTGAAAACTGCAGAGTAGCAAGTGTGTATGTGGAAACAGTATGTGTGTTTTATGTCTTCCATCTGAGGATGTGTGCGCTTTGCCACTGTGTGGCAGCGAGAGACGGAAGAGAGTCAATAAAACTGAGTGCTGCATTTCGATACGTTTTTAATGTGTGTGTTTTTATATGTATACCTGGTCCTCCTCTCCGCCTCCCTCCTCATCGTATTTGAGGATGTTGTCTCGGACATCATCCTCCGGGTCGATGAGAAGCTGCTTGGCCTGACGCTCCTTATCCCTCCTCTTCATCCACATCACAAACAGCAGCACCAGCACTGCAACCCAAGTGTGACACAAGCAGATAAGGACACTTGCTAATACAGGGGACAAATTAAATCCTCACTGAACACCAGTGAGTTTCCATACAGCACTTCAGGGACCACCCACTGTTTCATGATTGGCTTCCAGGGCAGACTGTGAAAGAACAAATCTAGCAGTCAGAAGCGCCACTAGAAACCTTACAGCAGCTCAGAGGAGGAAATAACTGAAAAAAACAACAACAAACAAACAAAAAACGACCCATCTATTGACATGCTGAGCCATTCCACTATAACAAACATAAAAGGTGTGACACTGGCAGAACAAAACATCTAAGCTTATATTACGTTAAACCAGGGCCCAATACTGTCTGTCCCAGTGGAACCTGCTGAGCTCAATGAACTGTGAAACATGGCGACTGCAAGTGGTACACAAAATGTAATGGAAACGCGCTCTTTGACCTAGAACAGACAGTGAGTAAGTCATTTTAGTTTTAGTTGGTAGCTACATGTTTGCTGGAAGGTCTGCAGCAATCCTCTGTTCTCCTTCCTCCTCTGTAAGCATCATCTGAGAGCATTTGTTAAACGCGGATCACAGAGAAATGTCTGGATATTATTTTTTTTTGCATGTTAGTAAATTAATATAACCACATGCTATGCTCACAGAGGTAACAACAAGAATTAACCCCACTTTTCTATACTCTATCAATGTAGTAGCAGCTATTCTTTTCACTGGAAACAGTGTATCACAGATGGAGTTGGTATTACATAATTTGATTATTCTCCCTGCTTATTGTATTCTTTCATTTATGTCTTTCACTTTCAGTTCCCTTCAAACTGGAATTGAGCACATAGTTCATAAAGCACCTGGGGCTTAGGTGTGATTTTAAATTGAGCTTACTGCTGAATTGTGGACCTTTGTACACACGCACACAAACACAAACAGACACACACACACGGCCATCCCATCATATCAAAATGTAGCCCTTCTGATTTATAGCTCCACGTCTATCTTTTACTAGACATTCCCTATTTTAAACACTGTCAACCACGAGGCAGTTCTCCAGGAGACTGACTTCATCATCTCTGATGCAAGATTTGAATCACATCTGCAAAGCCCCTGTTATCTCCTCAAGTACCTTGTACACAGTCACAGTTCAATCCAAAATAGCTGCATGTTTCATTCTACTCTGTAAAATACTTACTCCCCTATGCTGGGATTTCAGGTCTTATTTTGAGACAGCTGGTGGGTTTTAAAAGTCAATGCGAATCTCTCTGTCTTACTGATCACATTAATCTGGAGGGATTTATGAGACAGAGGAGCTCAGGGTGTGCGTGCATTCATGAACCTGCATGAATGTACCTGCAAAGGCCAAAATACATTAGGATGCTGAGAGAAATTCCAAATGACAATTGAAACCCTAGAGAGGCGATAATGTCACCATTAGTAACATGTCTCAGTATAACCATCAGCGCAAGCTGGCTGCTAGCCGCCTAACAGCTTTTCAACAGGATAGCAGACAACACATTTAGCCTATTTAGAATGCAAATCACAGCTACTCCACAATTTACATCATTCTATAATGTGGGAAATGCGCCAGATTCTGAGCACTAAATTCCCCATCTTTAGGTGACTAGACCCAAGTCACTCAAGTCTCTTTTGACAGAGATGTAAAAAAAAAAAAACACTCAGCTTTGCAAGTTTCTCTGAAACGTAAACAACAGGGCTGTGCCAAATCATACAGTCTGTAATAATATTGGTATAAACTTCTACATGATATTAAAATGTCACCTCACAATATCATTGCTATAGCAACAATTCCGTTTAATTGAATTTTATTTATATAGCACAAAATCACAACAGTCGCCTCAAAGTGCTTTATACTGAAAGGTAAAGACCCTAAAATACCCAAACAATCAGACAACCCCCTATGAGCAGCACTTGGTGACAGTTGTAAGGAAAAACTCCCTTTTAACAGGAAGAAACCTCCAGGAGAAGCAGGCTCAGGGAGGGGGGGTCATCTGCCAGGGTGGGGGTAAAAGACACTCTGTGGAAGAGAGCCAGAGATTAAGAACCACTAATGATTAAAGAAAGAGTGGGGTATAAACAAAGAGAGTGAAAAGAGGAGAGTGAAGAAGAAATGCAGTGCATCATGGGACACCCCCCCCCCCGCCAGCAGCCCAGGCCTATTAACCAACAGGAAGCCAATGAAGAGGAGAGATGTGCTCTCTCTCTCTAGTCCCTGTCAGATCAGCTGAAGGCTTTTCGGGGAGCTTTTAGGACAGCCTGATAGTCTGTGGTCAAAAGATGATCATAAAGTGGTAGCCAATAGTAAGAAAATTTGATGTTACAAATATGCCCAGCCCTAATAAATTTACTGCTCCACATCTGCAAAACCTTCACTTCATCTTGTGTCAGTGATTGACATGAAGGTGTTTTAGTGGCGGACACATGAATCTTCCCCATATCGAGAACTTTCATTTCCACTGATCTGACTCCACTCATCTCTGAATCTTAAACTCACATTTCCCTTTGCTGTATTTTAGTGCTCCCACCTCAATGCAGTGTTTCCTCTTTGGACCTTCTAGCATTGGCTGCTTTCGTTTTTCTAAAGACTCACGTCCTTTAGTTACTGAATGAGGTACATGAAAGAAATATTACTGTGCTGCTCTCCTGCTTGCGGCCATTTCTTCTGACTCCATTTGACCTCCTCCAGGCACAGCTGGACTTTATCGGTGGCGTTTTTGTGCACAAAAATGGCCATCATAATAATCTGAATGCTTTGTACATGCCTTGTGTAACTTGAGGTGCCATTACAATTCCCAATAAGATTGCAGTTATTAAAATATAGTACAGCAGATTTCATTAAAGCTTCTCTGGCCCCAAATGTCGCCTGCTGCACTAATAATTTTTTCTGCCACAGCTCACTGCAGCCTGCAGAGCTCTGGCAATGGTTATATTTTAAAGTATCCTAGTTGGCCAAAGTGCTTTTCTTCTAACTGGCTAATCAAACAGTTTGATTTGATCTAAAAACACGCCCGTCATGTGAAACCCGAGTCAGAGCCCAGGTTTTTATCGCCCTCCCACGCTTTAAAAACGTGATTCAGTGATTACGTGCAGTGACAGGACTTCGGCTCTCTCTTTTTTTGTATGAGGACACTCCTCTATTGCTAAGGAAAATATTCTTCACTGCCTCAGCTGAGCTCTCAGTAAGGGCTGACTTTGTTTGCTTTCCTGCTCTCCTGTCACCTGCAGCGTCACGTTGAGGAAGCAGCTCAAAAGGGCCACTCAGAGTGTCCGAGCACATCAAGTGCTACTTCTTAACGAGCACGTAATGCAAGAAAAAACTGTGAGACATTTGACACCAACACTTGGGATTAGGGTCTGAGATATCTTGCTGCTCCTGATGCTAGCCGAGGGCTGCAGCTACAAACTGAGCAGAAGCGGTTAATTCTTTACCTCTGCAGTAACACAGTTACAAATGCAAAAGGGAAGGTACGCATAATAGCTGGTGTATGTTGTAATAGTATCTGACTCAGGGTTTACATGTTTGGTAATTGATTTCTGGTAATTTGATTGGATACAACTATCCTCAGAAATAAGCACCCCGTGGACACAATACGCAAACACCAGTACAGCTGAGAATGATGGGAAAGTCATTAATTTTGCAGGTATTTAGTCATAAACCAAAGCACTCGATAGATTAAAATTTTGACCTGATGAGGTGATTACAATTCACCTTCAGGGGAACATAAATGTCTGTAGAACATTTCACTGCAGTCCATCCGGTATTTAATTTTGGACCAAAGTGATGCTCTCGCGGACAGACTTAGAGCAGTGCTGCCAGGAAGGATAAAACTGTGCAAGCACAACTAAAGTAAGCGAAACAGCTGAAGCAGGGGCATCTTAAACAGTGATGGATGTTTCCAGTGGGTAATTTGGATAATACTTTATTTCCAAAAATCTAGTGCGACTGCTTGGGTATATTTTGCCTTGTTTGACCTGTTCTAGCTGCTTTCTAAAATATAATATTTTTGTGAATACAACATTATCACAAGTTAATACCCGAGTAATCCAATATGTCTGCAGCAATTTTTAGTTCATTCAGGAAATAAGATTATTTCCATCTGCAGTAATTTATATGTGGCAGTACGGCTTTGGGCAGCAGCAAGACCCCAGCACAGAACAGAGACATCACTGACAACAGATGTGACATTTATTAAGTCACATAAGCACCTTCTATGAGATTTGAGAACTGGATGGGTAGAAGAGTATTAGCTGAGCCATTAGCCATCAGTTTCTGTTGTTTGGCCCATTTCAGTATCCACGGCTTCTCTCTGGTTTTGTTCAATTAAGCTCTAGCACAGAGTGCCTGCACAGAATGCCTTCTAGGATGAAAACACACATTTTTATATTTGTACATCATCATGTTAGCAAAAGCAGGCAGGTTTCCACATTGGTCGGGTGGGAGTTACAGCCAGGAACTGCTTACGTTTCCAAGGAATTAATTTAAATCGATGTAATATCCTTTGAAGTCATGAAATCATCACTGTGCGTGTGCATGTGTGTCTGTGTGTGGGTTGCGTTTTGGGGGCTCACCTAATAGTATGATGATGCAGATGAGGATGGCGATGATTGCTCCGGTGCCGAGTCCAGCTGCGATGATTCGCTCCATGTCCACGCAGTCTCCATGGTGATCACACTGGCAGACCTTGACCCTCAGGTAGGACGTGTTGGACATGGGCAAGTTGCCAGAGTCTGTTATTGTGATGGGAATCTCATAGAGCCCACTGGCCAGTGAGCCGATCCGCAGTCGAAGCTGGGCGTACTCACCTGGAGTTTGAGATGAGGATGGAAGGATAAATAGTTGAGACGCTGAAAGACTGAATATAGAGTGTGTGTTTACAGCGACTAATGTAGATCCTGGTGGTTTTGTGTCTACGTGATTAAGAAGCGTCCTGTTGAATGCCAAAAAAAAAAAAAAAATAGGTGGAAAATAAGAAAAATTCTTTCCGTTGTTGAACTGTTGTAAGCAAACTTTTTTTTTTGTTTTAAACATTTGACTCTTTCCCACAACACATACCAACAGACAGAAGAGTTTAATACATTTTCAAGGATATCATTTGAAACAGCAAGTGACATCCAAACAGAACATTTTACCCAAGGCTTAAACCAAGCTTGAACTCATTTAATCTAATGCTGCTGAACTACTTAAGTCAAAATGAAAATAAAATGTTTATTTCTAAGTAGCTCCTACCACAAAGTGCAAGTGCGCCCCTGACAACTGATTTAGACTGCAACAAGCAGGGATTTACTGTGATATGTAGCTCTAAGCTGAGAAAGATTTTTCCTTTCCTTAGATAGTGTTTCTTAACAGAGACAGAAAAAGAGGCTGTGCAAATCAGAAATATTCTAGAAATTCTAGAAACTAGGTAAAGACCTACAATAATTGCAGAGAAAACCCAACAATCGGACAAACCCCTGTGAGCAGCACTTGGTGACAGTGGGAAGGAAAAACTCCCTTTTAACAGGAAGAAACCTCCAGCAGAACCAGGCTCAGGGAGGGGGGGTCATCTGCTGAGACCGGTTAGGGGTGAGGGGAGAGAGACAGGACAAAAGACATGCTGTGGAAGAGAGCCAGAGATTAATAATAACTAATGCAGATTGGGGTATAAACAGTGTCTAACCCACAGCCTAGGCCTATTGCAGTGTAAATAAGGGATGGTATCCCTATAAGTATCCTAGGAAGCACAAATAAGCCAGCAGTCTGAGAGCGAAGTGCTCTCTTGGGGTGTTACAGTAGAGATAAGACCTCATTCTACCGTAACTATGAGTAATTAAAATGTGTCACGTGAGTTTTAAAAACTGCATATCCTGTTAGGTACTTATTTGAGTTAGGTTCACTGGTCCAGAGACTGATGGCTTTTAGCACATTAATTATATACTAGTCTGATGAGTGTCAAACTTCATACACATACAGAGTCATATTCAGCTTTCCAACAGATGTGTGAATTTCTCAGGCTTTCATTTATCTACTGCAATGCAAGATAATGTTTGAGTTGACATAAAAAACCAAAAAACCAAAATAAAAAACCCAAAACAATTGCAAACCTGCTTTTTAGGTATTTTTTTAGCTTAAAAATTCAAGTTTCATAACTCTCTTCCATTATCAACCTTCTAAATAAACACAATACACAACAAAGACACCTACTTGGGTCAAGAGCTCAAATGTTATTTTGAAATTTTAATGTTCAGATGTTTTGGAAGTTCAGTTACTGCTAACAGCTAGCCCAGCCCTTCCTGTTTTGTGTCTTTGCACCGTTAGGCTGACCAGGACATGGTTGTGGTGATCTCCAGAGAGTCTCCTGTCCAGCTGCTGGACGGACTCCAGCGCCACAGTCATGTACTGCAGCTGGTGTTCAGTAACAGTTCTGCTGTGAAGATGTGCTCCCAGCTTAACAGCTACTCTAACAACAGACCGTAGCAGGTAGAAAGCTGGTTTGTTTTGCTACACCAGACCTGCAGAACAAAACAAGGACCACAGTCGCAAACTGCACTTCAAGATGGCGGAGCTGGAGTCTGTCCACGGGACATGAAGATGTGGAACTCTGGAGAGACTGCTGTTTTTTTTTTTCTCTCAAAAATTATAAATTCATGATCTAAAACAATAAATAAATTAGTGCACCTTCTTTAGCAGGGGTTTGCACATGTACACACTTCTGCCCCCGTGACAAATATAATCTGAAGACTGCATTATCTTTGTAATTACTCTACATGTAAGGTTACCTGGGTGGCTTTTTTCAGAGCTCAGGACCACATATCAAAGTCTTCCTCAGTAAATGGAACCTTTACAGATGTTGTCATACAGCTTAGTAATAACTGAGTCAAGAAGAGGGCAAAAATGAGGGGCAGTAATTCAGGAAATCAAGCATTGGAGGATGAGAAACTCAGCCTGACCAAAGACCTGGCTGGATAATAATGAGATTTGCATTCGGTGTTACATCATCTAATGACAGTCTTGAAGCCACAAGGCGCCAGCACTGACATCTCAGTGACTTTAGTCTGATTTGTTCCAGTGCTCCACTCTGTTTAAAGTGATTTAGTGGCCCTTTACTGGACCTGGTTATCATATGTAAAGAGGCAATTGGACCGTTGGACTGAAAGACCATTTCTCTGTCATGTTGTTAAGCTGATATTGTCATAATCTCATGATCTGCGACTGACATTGAACAATTTACATTGTTTTCAATTTAGCATAAGCAATTATTAACTGAATAAAGGTGTAATGTAAACTGAAACATTATCCAATACTGACCATTTAGGCGATGGAGAGTCCAGTTGCGGCGTACATCTGCGGGACGATTAGCCAGCTCGAAGGCGAAGGGTCCGGCGTTAGGACTCAGGTCAGGGTCACTGGCTGTGAGGTTAATGGCGTTGGGGTCTGGCTTCTCACACATTTCCACCTCAGGCGGGAACACGTGGGGTGCATTGTCATTTATATCTAGCAGGTAAATCTGAAGAGTGCCTGTCCCGCTGGCAGGGGGGATACCTGCACACAAGCAGTGAACATGAATGAAGGAATGTTCAGTATTTCATTTTAGATAGGACATGGCACATTTATTGCACCAGATATAGCTAAAGCTAATTTGTATATGTGGTCCCTGCAGGTGTGATGCAGATGAGATGAAGCAAACTGAGACAAATTAAAACAAAAATTTTCTTCTTTTTTTTTTAAACATAAAACACAAAAAATACCAACACAACAGTACCAAAATAAACACACAAAAATAAGGAAGTTAAAGAAAACAATACTCCAGGTAGTCATAACAACATAATTATAAATTAATTATTAAAGCATCTCCAGTGCTAGGTTTCCTCATCAATATGAAAGCTGCCTTTTTCATTTCCCTCTCCCACATGAAGCAGAAAAACATGGTGGAAACTGTTCCCTAAATAAAAAAGCAAGACTAGAAATAAAACCTAAGTAAGAGTAAGTAATCACATAATAATTCTAATTATGTTTCCTGTAATAAATCAGACATATTATCTTTCCGGAGGACTGTGGTGGAGCATGCA
>JASGAU010392717.1:48728-62016 GCA_030220045.1 Australoheros facetus | reverse complement strand
GACTAAGCTAATGTAAAGATGTCTCATGCCCCTTTTATTATATCATATTCTTTTATCATACCCATTTGAGCAAATAGTAAGTGGATCTTTAAGCACAGATGGGTAAGCTAAGTGGGAATGTACAGAATCTGTTCCAAAAATTGCTCTGACTAAACTATGACTAGATTTTCCATGCCTAAACTTCTTGTGGACAGCCTGACTAGTTTAGTTGCTCTTACTGATGAGGAAATGAAGCCTCCCACACACACACACACACACCTATTACTCTCCCACATTAGGTGCTCGCGCTGAGGGGGGAAAATGTGGCTCTAACAAACTTTGTATCACACGACGACACACACGTTTTTTTTTTTACACAATATTTTTAATCAGGACAATCGCTCTCTCACACCTAATACAATAGCATGTGAAATATGCAATTAATGGCAATAAATAGATTGTTAAAACATTTATTTGATTATACATTCAGTTTTAGAGCACCAACATATGGCCTATCCATACAGCATAAATAAGATAAATAATAAATACATAAATAGACAAATTAGGATAAAACGCTCCTATTATTGCCAACTGAGAACTTTACAGCATTTTCTTGCAGAAATTAGATATAAATATATATATATAAAATAAAGCAGTGTTCAGAATCTTTGCATTAGTCAAATAGATATACCTCAGATCACTCCGTTCAACATGTAAATGTTGCCGATCACATGCAGAAAAAGTCGTTCGTGTATTCTTGCAGACAGATGTTGTCTCGTACTCGATGAGATTTAACTGTCCATTATTTCCTGCTTGGCAGCTGCTTCAGACTTCATGCGGTGTTTCTCAGGGGAGCTGCCCAGCAGTGGAGCAAACTGTCCCCCATTCTTTTTGGGCTGAGGGTACTACTTATTCAAACGGTTGCATTTATTTGCTGAAGCAAAGACTTGACCTTCTCCACAAAGACATCAAAAGGATGTTCACGCCACCTAAGACAGCTGCAGTCAGCCGAGTTGTTCATCGTCTAGCGGGAAGAAAAGTCAGTTTTTAAAAGTCCGCATTTCCAAGTCCAGATTTCATCTCGTCAGCTTTTTTCACAGGCACTTAATTTGGCAACACAATATGGAACGATACTTACTAGGTTCTTTTCTGTCTTCAGTTTTGAGATTACACGGTCCAATGTGTCGAGACCCCAGGAAATTTTGCTGGCATTCTTTGTGCATTCTTTTAAGGCTGTTCCGTTCAGTTCCTCCATAGTGCAGTCCAGTGCCTTAATAAAGCATTCTTTCTGTGTGCGACAGAGAGAGATATTCCTTACCGCTTTGAGACAGGTTTGTGGCTGCAAATACAGGCAGCCTCAGCTGTGTGAAATATCAACACCTGGCAAGCTCACTTCCTGTACTAGAGAACCTTTACATGTGGTTTATAATAGCTTAACTAAGCCCTGAAGTACATGGGGACTACCCAGCATGACACCGTTTGTTCTTCCCTCATCAGCTTATCATCACCATCATGTTTGGTACATTGGCTATACGTGCTATATTTTCTTATTTTTTGCGATTACAGAAGTCTCTGGCAGTGCAACACTTTTAAAGAACTGTAAGTGTAAAAGTTTTCAAATTAAAATACAGCCTTACCTTTATATCATTAGGTGTGTAGAATGTTGAATCGTTCTGTAAATGCAGAAGAAAACATTATATTGTATTAGTATACAGCAGACATTTGACAGACTAGAGTATCGAGAAGATTCATCTTAAAACTTACACATTCGACTGTCTTTAAACCCTCGATGTCCCAGTGTATAATATTTATCAAGGGCGCAGGGTTCCCTTGAGGAAGGCAAGCACCAAGAGCAAAAATCCAAAAGGCAATCCTAATAAAGTGCTCCATGTTCAGCTTCAAAGCCTTGTGAGTGTGAAGATCAAGTTGTTTAGAGAAAGTGATGTGTTGGTTTACTTACCCCTGTGTTGTTTTAGTTGTTATATAGCTGCTGGGTGGAAAGGGTGGGCTGAATTAGTTGTATATCGCCTAATGTTTTTCCTTTAGATGACTCTTGGAATTTTTTTTTTTCTTCACCATTCTTCTAGCAGCGTGGTAAAATCCCTCAGTGGCCTGTCGGTAGCACAGCTTTAAAGCTCTAGTGAAACTAGGTTGGCTGTGTCTAGTTTGTGGTTCATAGGGTTTCTTGTTTCCTCTGCGAACTCTGTTCGTTTAATCCTTGCTATAAACTTGAAATAATTTTTTTTTTTTTTTTTATCAAAGTATATGTAAACACAGCTATGACATCTTAACTGTATTTGTCTTTTAAAAATAAGTAAGGCTTTGGAAGTGAAAAGATACCTCTTTTATGAATTGCTGATATTTTATCATGATATACAGGAATCGACAAATCATGGAGGTGTGGAAAACTCTTATTACCCATTAGATACATTTCAGTGATACTACTGAACATATTTGTACAGCATATTGTTAATAAAACACCAAATATGAAATGTAGTTAAACATGAAAAAAGATTATTATATAAATAGGGAGTATAATCATATAATGCTAATATTACAAAGTAGCTAACTGTGCTATGTTTGTATTTTAGGCATGGTTCATCTTGAGAGTTGCAAGTGCATAGTTAAATTATCTGAGGTGTAATAATTTTTAAGTTTTCACTGTTTGTATGCACAGTTGTTCAAAAAGTGGATGGATTTGCAAGAAAATGTTACCAGAAATTGTTTTGGCCCAACTTAGAAGTGAATTCCTGATCCTGCATTTGGATCCGAGCATTTTCGATTCTTTGCTGCCCTGAGATAAGTTGAAATTGGACATTTAGTGTCACGTCTTCACAAATACATATCAAATTAAAATGGGGAGACATCATTTTTTTTTTTTAAAAAGACCCAGAAAGATATCCTTTCTGGATCCAGGGTGTGGGGGTGTTTTCAGCTTTAGCTGATGTATGCAGTCTCACGCTGCTCGTTATCCATTAAACTCGTTAATGTTTGCATGGATTCCTACCAGCCCCGGCTCGCGTTCATCTATTTATTCTGCCGTCAGTGCTACTGAACACAGATCACAAAAAACTGTATGTAATATTAACTTTAAATGTAATGCCCTTAGTTTGGGGCGTGTGATGGAGTCATTCAGATGTAGTGTTGGAGAAGACATTCAGATATGCTCAGTTGTTATATAAAAGTACTTTGGGAGAATGCATTTATTCTTCAGTGGCCTTTTTTTTTTTTTTTTTAATATAAACGAATTAGATTAAAGTGTGTTTGTGGGATTTCTCACCATCATGAGTTAAAGGTCCATCAGCAGAATGTGAACTTAATAACTCCATTTAATCCTGCAGTGACTCACACTTTCATCACAAGATTAATTAAAAAAAAAAGTGTGAACTCATTGTGGTACTGGGTCATCCTCCTCCCCGCGCCGCCACCGCCGCCTGCAGAATTAGGAGATTTACTGTGGTTTGAGATCTAGGAAATTATCAATTTTACGTCACAAGTGTGCCAGAAGCAGATCATATGCATTAGATTGATCTCACTGATATTTTAAATTGATTGAGTCAGTCTGTGGTTTAAGAAGACGTTTATATATTAAAAGAGATGGGAAAATGTCAGCATTTAGCACTGGATCAGATATAAATGCTGCTGGGGGAAAAGTTCCAGCTGTGGGTTGTTTAAAGGTTTATTTTATTTCTGGCCACTCAGGGTGCTGTGGAGCTTATTGAAAGGAGGCCTCACCTGCTCATCTTGCTCACTCATGGTTGAAAATATATGAAGTAACAAGTAAGATAAGACAATGTTTCATGCTTCACAACTAAGCCTTCAGCATGGCAAGCATCAGGGGAGACAATTTGTGACACTATTAATTGCACAGAAAAATGCCACTGCTGAATAGTGTGCTGGTAAATGCTTGCTGCCCAGGCAGCAGAAAAGTCCGAGATGGAGTCTGAGCACATTCATGAACAGTAAAGACAGATGAGGGTGAAGAAAAGTGAGATAAAATATACTCATGATAAAGGAGAGGAACATCAAGTTGAAGTACTGGTTTAACCTCTTAACCTACTGAGTACTACAGGTTCTGAAATGTACTCAAAGTAAGAAAGTAAAAGTTTCAGGTTGTATAAATGTTGAATTCAGTGAATGAATCTCCGCATCAGCAGCTCTGCGACACTTCATGTAACCCTGACCGTGAACACAGCCTAACACAGAGCTTTACTGTAAATACAGTACAGCAGGCTGACCTGTTTTCATACAATCTTTGAATTACACAAAGTTAGCATACCTCGGTTTGTTTTGCAGTCCTTACCTCGCTCCTCTTCAGGACTGCTAGCTAAGATGCTGGAAGTACAGGTGTTACGTCAATTCGCGTTTCCCCATCAGATACTGTTTCCCTAGCGTCTCCTCGCCACCCACGCGGCAAAAACCGCACGTGCTTCTTCCGCGCTAGTAACCTATGCGCCGTGCTTGCGCTGCAAGAGAACTACAAACACCGTGAAAGGTCAAACACAGGGGGAAACGGTATCTAATGAGTGCATTAGAGCCATCAGATACTGTTCCCCCAATTTAACACAGGGGAAACTGTATCTAATGGCACTTATTGAGCCATCAGGATGCGTTCCCCCACTTTGGGGTACTGCCCCAAAAAAGTGGGACAACTTCGCCGAAACACGCTGTTTGAGCTTTCACGGTGTCTGTAGTCGTCTTGCGGCGCAAGCACGCGCGTTTTATGCCGCCTGGGCGGCGCGGAGCAACGAGGAGACGCTAGGGAAACAGTATCTGATGGGGAAACGCGAATCGACGTAACACCGGGAGCACAACTTATGGACATCTGCACTCAGTCCGGCCCACTGTTAGCCCTGATTATAGCGCGATAAATGATACATAAATTGTATCGCCATTTATGCTCAGATCGTTTGATGGCGCACTGTAAGTAACGAGTCTGTTTGAAAATAGAAAGTGTGGATATTTCTGTAAAAATGTAGGGAGTAAAAGTAAAAAGTAGTCAGAAAAATAAATACTCAAGTACAGATACCTGAAAAATCTACTTAAGTACAGCAACAAAATCTTTGTACTTCGTTACTTCCCACGTCTCTCTAATACTAGTTTGTGCACATGGAGCTGCACATGGCTGTCTGTTCACAACCATCTAATGGCCAGATTATCTGTCAGCATCAGTCTGTATACAGTTCAGTTTTTGCTGTCATGCTGCAGTTGTGAGCTGGAAGAAAACGTTTCAGCCACGTTTGCTGCGCAGTACTTTTCCTGACAGCAGAATAACTTGTGCCACAAAGTTCAGAAGGATGATTCCAAATGGAGATCGTTTCAGCCACGTTTAACTCTAACGAGCTAGATGTTGACTTTGTTTAAAATCAGGGGCAACAAAAAGTGGCTGCGGTGCCTGGTGGTGGTGTGCTGGTGGACATTAGTGCCTCGCAGCAAGAAGGTTCTGGGTTTGAGTCCACCAACCGACTGGGGCATTTCTGTGTGGAGTCTGCAAGTTCTCCCTGTGTCTGCGTGGGTTCTCCAGGTACTCCTGCTTCCTCACACTTTCCAAAAACATCCACACTGGGATAATTCTTGGTTGGGGCTCAGGAGGTAGAGCAGGTCATCTACTGATCGGAAGGTTGGTGGATCGATCCCTGGCTGCTCCAGTCTGCATGCCAAAGTGTCCCCGTCTGATATATCCATTGGATGCATGTGTGTGTGAGAATGCTAGACAGAAAGCACTTAGGCGTAGAAAGAAGTGCTTGTATGAATGTCTGTGAACGGGTCACTATAAAACACTTTGAGGGCTCAAAGTAGAGTAGAAAAGCACTATATAAGAATCAGTCCATAGTAGGTGTGAATGGCTGTCTCTCTGTTAGACCTGTCCAGGGTGTACCCCACCCCTCACCCCATGGCAGCTGGAATAGCCTCCAGTTCCCCCCCGTGATCCTGAATTGGATAAGTGGAAGAAGCTGGATGGTCATGCTGCCCAGTGCTTACAGCATTAATGACAGAGATGTTTGATAAACACATCATATGATTTAATATCTTTCATAGTGTTAAAGTAATAGGACTCATTTTGACAGTGGTCATGCTAGTGATGTCATTCGCTGATCACATCCTGTCTGGAATCCCCAGTGCGGGCAGTTTTTTTTTTAAAGAAGTTACCATTCTACATGAGAAATGTATCAACACTTGGAGACAGAAATCTGTTACCGCAGTTAATTTATTAAATCACATAAATATTTGATCCATCAGTTGCATTACATAAATAAAATAAATATTAAAAAGGATGAGAACTTTGTACAGTGTTTTTGAACTGATTGACAGATTACATCACATATTAGTGCACTGCATTTTTAAAATAATAAATAAGGATAAAGTAGAGACGCATCTGCAGGGTTAGTGCTTAACCCATAAGAGCCCACATATAAAGAACATTATAAAGAATTTCAAAAATCTTTTAAACTGCAAACTTATTCAAGGACATTTCCTTTGTGAAACTACGACAGTGTGGGTCCTACTGAGTTGATCTTCTCAATGACTTCTTCAAATTCCTTCACAAAGGTGCCAAACGTGAGGGATCCCACTTGGTCTGTCTTGCACTCTGAAGAGTTTTGCTGTATGTGAGGAGAGGAGCAGAGATTAGCATTATTTTTAAGTTACTTAAATGTAATAGCTTATAAGACAAAACCTTTAATACTCACAGCTGGTGGGGGCACATTAACCCGATCCAAAGCATCAAGTGAGCCACTACAGTCTTGGCACTGACAGTGTTTGAGGGCGTGCAGCAGTCCTTCAACGATGGTCTGAACAGCTGCAGGAGGGCAGGAATCCTGATAAAGACAGAGCCGTGGTTAGGGTCATACAGCGGCGTACAAAAGCTTATCATTTACTGGTCCTAGTGTAAGTGTAAGCCCATTCTTTCTCTCCATCACAGATTAATATTGCTCAAGAATCAAAGTTTCTTTTTTTTAGCAATTTCAAGACAGATGTTTGTCCCTTAAAGACTGGCTTTAGGTCTGAAAATAAAAGGTCCAATGACAGGGCGGTCTCCCATAGGGGCTTATGAAATGACTGCAGTTGGTGGAGACTTGTTGCTGCAGTTTATAAAAGCTGCACCAACGTGAATTTTTAAAAAAAAGAAGAAGAAGAAAAAAAGCCAAAACATATGATATTAAGTGATCTCTTACCAGCACATTTTTTGGAGACCTGAAAGTCACGTTTTCCTACAAAAAAAGGAGAAAAAGAGAACATTACTTTTCACTGCATTAAAACATCCTCTTTATAGCAACACCTTGCCCTGGTTACATTTGTAAATAGCTTATATAACAACACTTGTGATTTTCAACTTACGTGACAAGTGACAACCCGAAGAGATTCGAAGCGGTAGTCTTTCTTCACAGGTGCTGCTTGAAGGCACCCAATGAGAACAGAGATCCAGAGTGCGGTTCTGAAATAGTGCTCCATGGTAAACTTGTAAAAAGCAGGATTGTAATTTGCTCTGAAGATGAACAGTATCTCTCTATCTGTGGCTTGTGATCACCTCTCCCTGCAGTTGGCTAATTTATACAGCAGACCTTAGAGTGAGTGGGCAGATTCAGGTAACTTTTCCTATTAATCATGTTGCCTTTTTTTCCACTGGCAGCACAACACGGTGAAAACCCAGAATTGGGGCAAGATGGGTTATGGTGGTTATTAAATGGTTTTCTTTTATCTCAGTCCTTATTTAGTCAAATCAGAGTTAGCAGTAGTGTAAGTTTATGTATATGTACAGCCTATACTCCGCTTCCTTTGTTGATCTTTGCTTTACTAGTGCTTGTGTAGAATCGGTGAAAAAAGTGAGCACAAAGTGGAAGATGCTGGGGTTTGGTTTCCTCCCTTCAGAGAATTTTGTTGGCCTCTTTTTTTCTTTTTCTTTTTTAGCACTATGAAGAGCAACAACCTTCAAGACCACAAATTTATCTGCAACATTCATACCTTTTGATATTGGGTTTTGTCTTTTAGCTGGAGCAGCAGTTGAGTTTTTTTTTTTTTTTCTGACTGTTTAATAGTTTTTTACATTTCAAAAACAAGTTACACACATGCGATGCAAAATGAAACAAAACAAACAAACTGCACTCCTGTTCAAATGCCCTATTCTGAAGGCATTTCTGTTGCATCAGAATTGTTAAGATAGATGGTTGACACATGCAGGCTACACAGTAGCAGTGAGCAAAGGAGTTCTCTTACACCCACGGTGTTGGGGATTCCCCTCAGGAATCCCAGATGAGGCAGGTTGTGCAATGCTAACAATGTGTCATGTGGACTGTTGTCAATAGTTTTACTCTCTTGCTCACTCTATTCCACTTTTAGTTAGGTTTCAGTTTTGAGGTGTCTTCAGGAGTCATACAAAAATTGTGAAAGTGACAGGATTTTTGACGTGCTTGAAGAGGGTGGGGAAATTTCTATCCATAATATTAGTAGCATTTTGGGGCATCCCTGCTGTTTCCATGTCTTGCTTTGTAATCCTTTCCCACACTAAATGTGATCTTAAAATAGAACACTTTGATTTGACCAGGAAGGAAATTAAAGTAGTTTCCACTCCATACTTACAGATGTCCAACATGCATTCAGGGTCAGTTTTACTTGGCAAACAAAGTTGATCATAAATAAATACATTTATTTGTAACTTGTTGCTGTGAATGTAAAATTAAAATTTCTGAGTTCAAGTCAAATTGTAGATGTTGCTAATTTTCTCCTTTGTTAGTGTTTTGTTTGTTTGTTTTCTGTTCAGTGAGATTCTGCTTTACTGGATTGTTTGCGGCGCCGTTTACACCAGAACGTTTTCAGATGAAAACGGTAAAGTTTCGATGCGTTTCGGCCTCCCGTTTACAGGAGAACGACGTGAAAACGCTACTTTTTGAAAAAGGGCTCCAGAGTGGAGCGTTTTAGAAATGCTCCGATATATATATCAGGGAGCAAGTGAACATTTTGTCCTCAAAGTTGATGTTAGAAGCAGGAAAAATGGGCAGGCGTAAGGATCTGAGCAAGTTTGACAAGGGCCAAATTGTGATGGGTAGACGAATGGCTCAGATCATCTCCAAAACTGCATCTTATGTGGGGTGTTCTCAGTCTGCAGTGGTCAGTATCTGTCAAAAGGTGGTCCAAGGACGGAACAGCGGGGAACCAGCAACAAGACTCACCGATGCACGTTTGGGGCAAAGGCTGGCTCATGTGGTCTGATCCAACAGACGAGCTACTGTAACACAAATTGCCAAGAAAGTTAGTGCAGGTTCTGGTGCAGTTTGTTGTGTATGGGGCTGCATAAGCTGCAGACCAGTCAGGGTGCCCATGCTGACCCTTGTCATCAAAAATGGGCACATGAGTGTCAGAACTGGACCACGGCGCAATGGAAGAAGGTGGCCTGGTCTGATGAATCACTTTGTCTTATGCATCACGTGGATGCTGGGTGCATGTCTGTCGCTTACCTGGGGAACACCTGGCACCAGGATGCACTATAGGAAGAAGGGAAGCCTGCAGAGTGTGATGCTTTGGGCAATGTTCTGTTAGGAGACCTTGGATCCTGTTGTCCATGTGAATGTTACTTTCACACGTACCACTTATCTAAGCACTGTTGGAGACCATGGAAATAGTATTCCCAGATGGCTTTGGCCTCATTCAGCAGGATAACGCACCTTGTCACAAAGATCAGACCATCTCAAACTGCTTTCTTGAGCATGACAGTCAAATGGCCTCCACAGCCACCAGGTTTCAATGGGAGATTTGCATCATCTGCAGCAACTGTGTGATGCTAACATGTCAGTGTGGGCCAAAAATGTCTGAGGAATGTTTCCAGCACCTTATCGAATCTGTGCCACAAAGAATTAAGGCAGTTCTGGAGGAAAATTGGGTCCAACGGTACTATCAAGGTGTACCTAATGAATTGGCTGGTTTAATTTTTAGTGAAATCTGTGGTTTCCATACTGATTTTATTTAATCATCACCCACAGGATTTCCGCACTTTTGTGAGGCTGTCTTTTGTTTGTGTGGGACATGAACGATAAGGGGCAAATTAAGCACAAATCACAATTACTTTGTGTTCTAAAAGGACTGAGTCATCTTTCCTACTAGGACTCCTACAGCAGCCTATAAGACATGCAAATCAAGCTGTTAGGAAACTTCCTCTACAGTTAGGCAGATATCTCTATTTGGCCAATATATAACTCTGGCAATTATGCTCTGAGTCTAACGATATTTAAAATTCACTGTTTCAAATAGAGTATAGTTTTAAATACTTTTTTAAAAATTCCATCTAGGTATAACGAAACTTGGATCAAATGCCTCATACAGGTAATTTTGGGTCCTTTTGCATGAGTCCAGGTTTCAGTTCCTCTGACGCTTTGTGTGGGATGAAGCTGTTGAAATGCACACTGACCATAAAATGCACTTTGCGTCCCAAAAACTAAATGTCACCATATTCACTATGTTTCACCACACACAGAGAGAATGAAAAGGAAATAAAAAAATTTTGGTTTCCGTGATCGTTGTGATGTCACTGGAGACACTTGAAGTTGTCACCACAGGCCACCACAGCGTAGTGTCGTACTCAGATAGTGGCTTTGCTGACTTATGTCTGATCTGAGTCAGATGTGTCGTAGGATTATTAAAAATTCTAATCGGTCATTTTTTTTTTTTACTATATAGTGACCACAAGCTTGTGTCACTAAAGGAGAGGAGGCATTGTTGTTGTGATTCCCCATCCCCAAGACAAGAGATTTTTCCTTTCTCTTTCCGTGCACTATAATGATGTTTCATTTGGAGCTCTGCAAAGATTTACATGATTTTTCAGTCAACACTTTAATATTCTGCTTCTTTGCCTTTTCACTGAAATTCATAATTGCATAATATGTGCATAAATATGTGAGACATGCCCTTACAAGTCTTGTGTATGGAACATTTTGTGTTCTCACGGACCTGTGATTACTTTCATATTCATTTTCAAGTTTTCAATCTAAGATTGTGCCAGAGATTAGACAGCACACACATGGAATTAGCCCCAAAGGCAGTGACCTAAGTGACTTTCCAAGAATGTTCCAGCCAGCTTACGTCAAGACCCACCATACTCGGGCTGGGTGTTAAAACTGCCTGAATAATTATTATGAACAACACTCTAAATATTTATGAAGAACTACTTACATTGAAATTTAATTTAAGACAAATTAAACTACTTAAATGTGCATTAATGAGAAGTCAGTACTGAATGCCATAGATGTCCATTTGAATGAAAGCTGCTATGATGCACTAGTCAAAAACACTTAAAGCTTCTACAGTATGCTTGTAGTACAAGTTTTGCAACACTTTATCAGTTTCTGGTATCTTTCTATCATGGTTACATCTCTGGCCAAAATGGGGGNACACGTGCAAAAAAAGTCAGTACCTGGAACTGCATGGAGAGTCAGTCGTTACATGATCTGTGCTCTGATGAGGACAGAAAAGTCTTCTTTCTCCATATCAGAAGGAACAGAGTTCCCACCAACTCTACAGAAACCCAGTGACTGCGGTTCCAAGCCACAAGCAGCTCTTTTCTAATCACATAACTTTAAACTCCAGATGATTCATACTAGTTCTTTGTTGCACTATAAGTCATACTTTTAAAATGCTATTTATTTTATTTTGCAACTGTGGTTATCTGTGTGGCCACCCATCTGTTGGTCCATCTTCGCCATGTTGTCTTGTTATCTCCTCCGCGCCTCGAAGAAACGTCTTCAAATGTGGCACAGGCATCGACTTGAACTAAGAATTAACTGAGACGAATGTGCTGGTAAAAAGGTCATCTTCATAGTTTTTGGTTATTACTTAAATCTCAAAGTGAATTAGCACAGTACCATATGGTTATGCTCGCTGTCTTTTGAGCGTATGCCGAAAGGCCATTCAAACGGTTTGATCACATGTTGCGTGAATTTGAAGGGAATAGAAAGGTAATATTGAAGTAATTAAACAGTTACGGCGATTCCTAAATTTTAAGTCAACATGAGCAATTGGCAGCTGCAGGTCTGATTCTGACTTTCAGTGTTTTTTTATTTATTTTTTATGAAACATTTACCAGGCAGACACACATCTGTTTGTCTCTGCGTGTGTTTTCTCATTACAGCTGCTTGGGTTTCTTGCAGTCTGCACAGTGTGGTTTCAGCTGAAGAAAAGAAAAGAAAAAAAAAAAAAAGGCAATCCCCCATTGCAATGCTTTTTGCTTTAGCTTTGTAACATTGTGGTGTTTTCTTGAAAGATCAAAGCAAAGCAGTTTAGGGCTGAATCAGTATATCCTCCAGGCTGGATCTTGAACAGTGAACTTGAAGCTGTTTCCAGTGAGGGCCTGCAATAACAGATCAAACTGTTTTATATATTCAGACACAGCTTAGTTATTGCTCATGAAAGTTTCATGATTGGAAAAGGCACCACTGAAAAAGATGGTCTTCATTTTGTTTAATATTAAATACACAATTGATCAGTGTAAAACTGTAATAAGAATACTTGTGTGTCAACAAAATGTGCACCATAAAATCACCCAGAGAATAGCTGTTTATACGATGATTATACATATACATACATCATACTGGTATCATTCAGGAGGTCAAAGACCATGAGTCAGACCTCATGACCTCAGTTTTTTGACTTTTTGTGTGAGGGAAAAATTTTTGGCTGTTGACACAGAAAACCACAACAAACAGATGACCCCTAATGCGTAAACACTTTGCATCACCGCGGGAAAAAAAACTCCCTTCTAACAGGAGGAGGCCTCTGAGAGGGTCATCCATCTACTGTGACTGGTTGGAGGATAGGGGGAAAGAAAAAAGGAGAGCACAGAGCAACAAAGACAAGACACCAACTATGAGAGGAAATGCGAAAATTAAAGTTAAAGGACGTGCAGTAATGGCATGAAAATGCTTCAGAAATTGCATGTGGAGATAAATGTGTGGAGCTCAGTAATTCAGAATAGAGCTGCTGCTCCTCTGCATCAAACAAGACCACTGAGGTGGTTTGGGCATCTGAATAGGATGCCCTTGAGGAGAGAGAGGTCTGGCATCTCTGCTAATAATGCTGCAACTCAAACTATATGATACATGGATGAAGGGTGGGGTTAGTTTTTTTTGTTTACAGTTCTGAATCCATCCATCTATCTGTCCATCCATCCCATATTGGCTTCTCTTCATTGGCTCCCTGTTAAATCCAGAATAATTAATTAAAACCCTTCTCCTCACCTACAAGGTCTTGAATAATCAGGCCCCATCTTATCTCAAAGACCTCATAGTCCCATATCACCCCAACAGAGCACTTTGCTCTCAGACTG
>JASGAU010392717.1:11798-39528 GCA_030220045.1 Australoheros facetus | reverse complement strand
ACAATGCATGAATAAAAAAATGTTGCAGCAGCTTTGCAGTGCACGTCTGTTCTTTAGTGTCTGTATTATATAAATACATGAGAAATACAGATGTAAGGAAATTACAATCAAAATTTCAGATGTTCCAAGGATGATAAACACTGCGCAGATTACTGTCACATGTATAAAAACATGATAACTTCTAAAATTGACAGCACAAACACCTGATTAAGGTTAGTATAGAGTGGGATGTTTTAATGCTGAATAAAGAGTTTAAATGACTTGTTTTTCCTTTCACTTTCAGTGTTTTTGTTGCTGTGCTTCCATGAATTGTAGTTTAACTTGTACTGGCACGAAAGTACTTTTGTATGTTGGGAAATTCTTGTATGTTTGGTCTATGATTGGAGTCATCTGATGCATTGGTTCACCACAGTGAGACAGAACGGCAGTCATATTTCTCGTTTTTATTCTTTGCAGAAGTTACTTTGGTCAACATAACCCTCTGCTCCAAAAATATCAACATAACCCACGCTTCACTGTGCTCAGCTTAATGTGACTTTGATTGTTGGGACTGTATTAGTGGTGTTTGCATTGATGGAATCACCAGGAAACAGTTAAAAATAAAATAAAAGCTTGATGCACACATCTGCCTCTGGATCATTTCTTTGATCATTTAAGTTACCACATTTGTATTGAAGTAACATTGTCACCACGTTGTCCACATTTTGTCGGTTGCATGAAGCTGCTTGCAACGTTGTAGCTCATCCACAGCAGACTCGCATCAGTATTGCATAATTAAGCAGTCACGCAGATAGAATTTCTTAGCACTATCGCTGGTTTTTTCCTATGTCAATAATTCTCCTTCATATTTTCACTTGTTTGTAAAGACGTGGTCACGGCAAAGCGTTTTTTGACTATTGGTCCCCTGAGACTTCATGTTCACAAGAATGGGATGATGTGACGTCACAGTGACCTTGACTTTTGACACAAGTTCTAATCGCTTCATTTCTGAGTCCAACTGAGTGTTAATGTCAAATATAAGTGAAAGCTGTGTTCAAATTCGGGGGCTGCATACGTTGAAGGCTGGTGGAGGAGAGCGTGATGATGGTGAGGATGTCAGGGGACACATCATCACGCTTTCACCCGTAAAGATTTAATTCTGTCACATGTCAAGAATTCAAAAGGGAAAAAATGACATTTATGGACAAAATAACCATAATGGGCCCAACACGGAGCCTTGGAGAACCCCACAGACCGGTCTGGACCGGGTCTTTCGAAGGGTGCAGCTCCTGAATTTGGACACAGCTAAAGTCTCTTTTATGCTTTTACTCAAACTTACTCACAGACAGCTTTGAACGATAGTGACTAAAACCAGTGTGTGAGGTCACTGTGTGAAAAAGATAAAGACATATAGTAAATATGCCGGAAGATTTTTACAACAGATTGGTTGTTTGAATTGGTTGTCATAAATTTAATTTTAATCACAGTTTTATTTTAGCAACAGGAAAATTTGTGTGGAAATATCACTGAATATTTAGTGATGGTCACCAACTCCAACATAATTACATCTTTGAAAATTCAGAAGGTATCAAATGTTAGTCAGTGTATCCATGATCACACTGCCTCAGTCTGTCTGCCCCGTCAGCGTCAGTGCGCAACTTTTCTCCGCACGCACGCACGCACACACACACACACACACACAATCTTTACAACTATCTACGACAACCAGAGGAGAGGAAGTGAGAGTGAGAATGAAAGAGAAAACCCCTCTCGTCTGTTTTCTCTCTTTGTCAGCGTAAGGGAACAGGTGGGTGGGGGCTTCGACTGGTCTGAGAGGTGCATCACCCTCGGCGTCTTATCAGGAGTCCCTTCTGTGATGCACACACAGAAAGGAAAAAGTGTCCACAGGTAGATTTAAAATTCAAAAGAATTTCCTCCTCTGGCTGCCATCAGTGAATCCCTCCTAACCCTCCTGTGGTGTGCTGGTTTGTGTGTTTGCGTCTAAAAGTCGTACGAAGCAGCGCTGTCGAAATGACTGCACTGTTTTAAAAATTTACAAAACTTTTCCTCCCCCACCTTAGAAAGGTTAGTGGAGGAGATGAGGACGAAAAGACAGTCCCTTATCATGGAAATAAAGGTGTGAGATCTTTAAAGGCATTAAATAAGCATAAGGAATTATTTTCTACATTTATCTTCCTAAGTTCATTTTTCCAGTTCCAGGTGCAACAATGCTCTTTTTTTTTTTTTTTTAGTTATTAGAGTCATTAAAAAAAAGTTTATTAATGGTTAGCGTTAACACGGTAATAAACCCCTGAAGAAGTGAAGACCTGTCTCATCCTTGCTTTCTCATACCTATCGATTGACTCACCAATTTCCCACTGAAGATTGAAAAAATGTATTTATTAACTCGCTAGGATTTATAACTTGGTGCGCGGGTGTGCGCGGGTGTGTTTGATTAAATTTTTAAAGTGGCGGGGGGGTACTGGGACTTGCAAGATAAAAATTAAACATTTTGGAAAAAAAATTCACATAAATAAAAGATTTTTGTGACATATTCCGAGTGATCCCGTAAGTACCAAAGCGCTAAAAGTTCAAATGAATTAGTGATTTCACATTATTTGTTCCTAATTGTTTTGTTTTTGAGGCTTTAAACACGTTTGATTTATTTATTTACTTTTGTATCTAAAATGTAAAAACGTAAATGAAACGTTGCAGTTTAACCAGAAGGAAGGCCCCAGTTTAGAGAGATTTACTGACTGCCCCCCTGCAAGCTCACTGTTGACAGTTTGGTAATCTGTCAGTTAGTCTGTTGGGCCAGAAGCCAATTTTTCCGTTTAACCAGGATATCCACTCAACAGATATCCTGTTCAAGACTTCCTTTTCCGCATGCTGGTTGTTGTTTGCGAGCACTCGCACATTAAAGCGTTAATAAGAAACTAAACACCCATCAGACTACAGCCCCTGGGTTCAAACTGCCACCCCCCACACCCGTCCACATGGACTTCTTACCTACACGGTCATTGAAACTCACACTGCAAGTATGCTACAAAACAAAAACACAAAACCTCGGATGCCAAAAATCTTGGTAAGATAATGAAGACAGCCTGCTTCCCAGTATAATGTGCCTGTTATGTCCACTTGAGCCAGTACAAGAGCAGCTAGTGAGTGACCATCCTGTGTCCAGCCTCCTGTGACTTTACTCAGGTAGCATCTTTGCCCTAATCAGAGTTTCCAGTGGGGACAATCTAATAGTGTGTGTTTCACAGAAGAAATGGAACCACTTCGGAGTACATCCCGACCCGATTCTCCCAACATTTCATGTGCGAAAACAACTTTGAAATCATACTTTATCTCTTCTGATAGCGGCACCTCACCTGTGCATGAGAGGCCTGGGGTACCTGAGCTCATCGGCTCTCTTAAGAAAGCAGAGTTTCAGCGCACCAAAGACTTACTAGGATTAACTGTACTGTAACCAGTCATTCATTTAAACTGTAATAAAGGAGAGTCATATTCAATACATGCTGGTAAAGAGTTATTCCACAGCATTGTAAGACATGTAAAGTGTTACCCTTTGACTTCAACAACAGCAAGGTCATTATAGAAAACTTCAAACAGCGGCTTGATAGAAAGCGGAACTTTTTGTTGCAAATGCGTGAGAGAACGAACCCTGTCTTGTTTTTGCACAGCCAAATGTAGTCGACGTTAGCTGTTTCTCATGCACAGGCCTTTCATACTGGAGAAATGTCACATCTATCTAGCTCTGACATCTCAAACCTTTTTTTCCAGTGAATTTCGCACAACACTGCACCGACACTGTTTTTCGGTGATGACTAACAGTCTCGGTCAGAAGTGACATGCCACACGCTGAGCAGCGTTCTCTGTGGTCAGCCAGAGTGTTAAACGCAGGGAAAAAAGTGCAACTTGAAACAAGGTTACATGTAACAGACGACAGGTGTGAGAGTAACCTGTGCATTTACCTTGGTGCAGTAAGCGTCTCCATACTAACACATGGAAATCTGAACTCTCGACAAATATTTAAAAATGAAATTTGTTTTTTTTTTAATTGCTTTCTTTTGTTATAATCATTAGAGCATCTTGACACTGTTAGGTATGTGGGATTAGTGTCACTTTAGTGTGAACTGAGGACGAGAACTCGAGAAGCCAGAGCATGAAGAAATCACATCATACTTGGAGTCTGTGATTTAACAGCTGTTTCTGCAAAACATGTCAACTTGTCCTTTTATGCACTGTTATTACTGAGATGATTTGATTTCAATGAAAGTTGAGAAATTACTTTAATTAAATAAACTTTATTTTTCATCGAGTGTGCGTCTTGTCCTTTCAAATGCTTCTGTGCCTTTTTCTTACCTTACACTGAACATAAATTGAGAATATTTATGGTTTTATAGAGTTCTTGTAGGTGGTTAGGAGTAGACCTCCATCAAACATGAGTCATTATCATTTTTACTACATTAATTACTGGGAGTTACTCAAAATCAGAGCATTTTTAATTTGATGTCAGTCATTATTTTTAAATTAGGCAGACAAAGGAACGTTTGACGTTTTATCAAAAACTGATTTTCTGCTCCTGTATCTCATTATTACGCAGCTCGGCCGCAGTTGTTGCTCATCGGTATCATAATTTTGTTTTTGTTTTGACTTGATGTTGCTTGCTCATTCTGTAAATTTCAGCATTGTTTTGTTTTTGTTTATTGCACGTGTTAGTCATCTGTGCATGCGCTTAAATAAAATCTAAATGCCTAAATGCTCTGCCAATATGAATCCATATAATTATGGTTTATGTATGGGTGGGTGACTAAAACAAAATGTTAGTTGCATTTCTAAGATCTTCATGAGCTCCCCATCTTTAGATATTATAATCACACTATGAGGTAGATTTATTTACTTCTTCTTGATTATGTAGTTGACTTCCTACTCCCACTTGCAGTAGTATAATTTCCTACACTGTGGTCTCCCCTTTGTGAACAGTTTGCATTGCCGGGGTGCGGAGAGAGTAGGCGCAAGGCTGAAAGCTTGCAACACACACATCTCGGTATTTTATAAGTGAGTGTCTTCATTTTTTTTGAATAAAATGCTGACTGACAGAAACATGAGGACTTGTGTAATTTAGATACAAGGACAAATGAAGGTGATTATAATGATTAAGAAATGCGAGCATGCTCGATATTACCGTAAATGTACAGGAAGAGTACAAAGCTCCCGTGGGTGGGGGATTGCCTCTTCTGGTCCTGTTCGCTGGTATGACAAGAGGGATGACACAGCTTGTTTATACTGACTGTTTGTAATGATTGTTTAATTTTTCACAGTCATCCTTACTGCATCCAAAAACAATACCAGCAGTTATGTTTACTATCAAAATGTAGAGCTCAGCTCCTGTTGACACTGCTGTTGTGCAAATTACTAATCGCGGTCGAAGTTTGATAAATGAAGCATAACGAAACAAGCTTAGAGGAGCAGTGGTAAAGCTGCAAAGCTGGAATTTACCATCGGCAAAATGCTGGTGAAATTAGCCTGCAGTGCACATTATATTGTAAGCCGCAGAGCTGATTGGAAGTTTTCTCGTATAAAAGGTGAGGAATGTGGTCTTTTGATTCCAACAGACGGGAAAGCTGAACTTGTTTTTTGTCCCTGCTGCGTATGCAGTTGTGACGAGATCGCGCAAAAAGTGCTCAGGGTACATTTTCAGTGCCTTATCTGATGATCTGATAAAACATCGAAAATAAAAAAAAAAAAAAAAAAACAGCATAATGGATCATATTTTAAACTGATCTTGTGATAGCACCTGCAGTTTCTTTGAGCTAAACTGGAGTAAAGAGGTTAACTTTTGGTTCCCTTTGGCCTACACGTAACGAGAGTCACTTACACACCGTCAGCTAATTCTCTGTAAGTTTGGTCAGCCTGCCTCAATGTAGGTTTCCACAGTTTGACAGCTGGAAATAGTTCCTGTCCGTACACTGAATAAAACTAGATGTCTGCATATTTTTGATGTAAGGTAGATACGAGTTAAGAGCACAAAATAACAGCTATAAATGAGATTAAATGTATCAGAGCAGCAAATCCAATTCTTAAAGCTTTGATAAAGACACTCGTTTTCTACTGGTTTCCTTTTATTTTACATTCATGTTCATTACACTTTAAAGAAAACAGAAGATCTTTGGAGGCACAAAATAATTTTTACTTCTTTGTGATTCAAACAACTTGCCAACTTTAGCAATACTTTCCATACATTTCCACTAATACTACTAATGCTGGCATCATCACACCAGAAATATCAGTCCAGCCTTTTTTTTTTTTAAATGAATAAATACAAATATCAATGACTTCTCTGCAATTTTTAAGACCTCTGAAATTTTCACACCTTGCAAAGTCGCCCAGCCGACTGACCCACCCCGCTTCTAAACAGCCATTAAAGTTCTGCCAAAACTGAACTACTTGTATGTTCAGAGGTAAGTGGTTAAAGGTTGGCAACAGATCTCCACACAAACACGAGCGTAAAAATGCAGGGCACGCGTGGGAGTCAGGTGTGTAATCTGAACGATGGGTTTGCTCGTCGGCATCACTTCAGCTGAAAGCAACGTCTTGAAGGTCATCATAGCCTTTAAATCCAGCGTTACAACCAATTCTACGCACCTTAAGCAATACAAGAACTGCAATGTGTACGAGATGTGCCAAATACTTCTTAGCTCACTGATAACAGACAACAGTAATGACCTTAAAGGGTAATTATTATTAAATAATACAGCATCACCATAGTAGTGGGTTCTAAATGATAGAATATCTACTATTTCAAAAAATGAAATAGCTGTTTCCACAAATAGTTGAAGCTTTAAAAAGCCAACATACCCCTGCTGCTGTCCCACTTCGCTTCTTCTAAGCACAGTGACGGTTATTAGTTTGTCTTGAGCTTATCTTACTCAAAGGGGGCTTGCGAAAATACATTTCCTACATGATGGTGACACATTCTTGACCTTTAAGAGTTAATGCGATTGTCTTTTACCAGCAACGACCAGACTTGAAAGGGTTAGCTGTTTTGGAAATTGATCATTTGATGGGAAAAGAAAAACACACAGCGGAGCAGTGGGAGTATTGAACGGGCCGTGAGCTGTGAATGCTGTTTAACCACAACAGTAGGGGAATAACACTCAGCTGAGGGGCTGTGAAGATATTAAAGGCCTTGAAACTCACACTGTTGCAAAACATCAAACTCCAATTGGAAAGTTTTGTTCTAAAAGCAAAAATCCACCGTCTGAACACCTACATTTCCAAAGTAGGTTGCTCCCTGCAGGTAAAGTACCCTCTGCCTTTTCTGTTGCAATTAAAGTGATGACTCTAGCTGCTGAAAGAAATAAAAACAAGTGGAAACTCTAACTGGAGTTTGTGCAACTTTAAAATGACACGAAAGCCTTTTAGGCTGATGCAGAGCAGCAGACAGTTTTACAAAAGTAGCCACCCCATGTAGAACATTTATGTCCCGGTGACCAGTTACATTAAAGCTAATTTAGGGAATGCTTCAACAGGACAGTTCAAGTAAGCGCCTGGACGAGTGTCAAGATAGCTGCAGAGCGGCGAGACCTGACCCCTGCACGACTTTTGTTGTTAACTTGTAGTGTCCTGATAAAACCGTCGCGCAAACAAAGCACAGAGGAGGTGTTTTGAGGAACACACTGTCCTTTTGGAAAGTTTTCCCTTTTTAGTAACTTTATTTAAATTTTTCCAGCTTTGAAACTGCTAAATTGGTGAAGCCGTTTGATTTTTGTTGGTTTTTGTTACTCCACAACTTAACAGATAAATCTGATTTTAAAGTCTGACTGCAATAGTCAAACAGTCCTTTGTAAAGCTTTCTTAAGTCTTAATGTTAGTGCATCATATGAGGAAGAGGAAGATAGTCTTAGCGGCCTCACAGCAAGACGATTCCTGGTGTGAACTCCTGCTCGGCTCGGGTCTTTCTGTCTGCACGGGTTTCTTCCCTTAACCAAAGACATGCATGCTGATCCTAAATCCGCTGTAGATGTGTAAAGATATGGTTAAATGTAGTTTGCACTCTGAATCGCTTTAAATTGTCTTAAAGACTAGAAATGTACAAATGCCAGTCCACTGATCACGGACCCAAAGAGCAGTCTTCTACTGCAGATGTAATTCATTTTGATCAAATATGCAGTCGTTGTTTGTGTCAACACAAAGTGAGTTCTGGTACTGTTTTCGCCTCTCACCTGGTGTGTGGTGTACTTTGAACTCCAAGAAGGTGGACGGATTTGAGTCAGAGAGGGTTACATACAGTGAGCCTCTGAAATACTGGCCTTTTGATTTGGCTCATCTGTATCAATTCCAGGTTTCATATCAACACCTAGAAAGGAATCCATACAAAATCCCATATTCTGGCATTTTAAGTTGTTCCGAGCCAAATCTAAATGTCTCAGAGAAACAAACATCCTGCTTGTAAATGAATCTCTATAATAGTCCCACCTCTTTAACATGTATCTTAATGTGAAGAACTGTTCAAATCTTCACAATGTAGCTGACAAAAGTTCTTTGTATGCGTTTTGTAGTTTTGCGCTTTCAAAACTAATATTAAATGGAATATTTTTCAAAAAAATGGATATCTCATCTTGGGAGAAAGCTTTTCATATTTTCCACCCCGACGTTCCTTCGCCGTCTAGAACAGGTTATCACAACTTTCATAATCACTGGCAAGCATCCTCAAAATAATACACAGCCGTCTGATGGTTCGGAAAAATGCGTCACTACAGTATCCTGTTTATTTTAACAAGGTTCGGTGTTTTGGCCAAAACCAGACTTCCGCTGTATATGACAATTAATCAGGGGGAGAATCTTTCCTATAAGATGATCAGATATGTAGGCAGGACAACACTCTGCTGCATGTTCTCTAAACAATAACTTGATTCTGTAACTCAAAGCATGAAGTGAGAGTGACTTTTACTGAGTTACTCATCTCAACTTCACGCTTGTCATTTCTGTCTCCAGTAACAATAATTCAGGTTAGTCAACATCAACTTAGTCATATGACTTTCACTGTCTGAACCATTATTGGCATGTTGTGCTTTGCAGGATGCACTGCAGCATATTACTGCACTGTATCGAAATCAACTTCAGCGAGATTTTCAAAACCATAATTCTTCTGCTTCTGCAGATTAGCAGCCTCGGGTCTGAAAAGTGAACTAAAACCAGGGGAGGAATTACAGGTGCACATCAAAAGATTTTAATATCGTGAAAAAGTTCAAGACTTTCCATCAGCTATTTAAGGAAGTTAAAATTTTACACATTAAACTCATTACAAAGAAACTGCAATGTTTCAAGTATTTTTTGTTTTAATAATCACAGCCAGTGGTTTAATTTTGAGTTTGAGGAAATTGCTATCCTTACCATCTAAATCTAAATTACTTCAACGTATGCAAACGCAATCATGTGAAAGACTGCTGACTTGACATCAGTTGGTAATCATCATCACCTGCCACAAAGAGGATAAAGCCTTGATTTATACTCTGTTGCAGACACTGACAGCTGAAGGCCAGATGGCCGAGCATTCATTGCTGTTATACTTCTTTGAAGTCCGTCACTTGAAGCACATGCATAGTTGGTGCATTTTAATGTGGACAAGTCCGTGTGGTCACAAAAAAACAGGCAGGCACACGGATGACCGCGTGAACCCTCGTACCCAACGTCTGATGATGAACCCAAGCAGATTTTAGCGGAGTGTAATCCCTGCTTAAGCAAGACAAGGTCATTGCTTTTTTGCAAAGTGCTGATTTGAAGTATATTAACAGAAAGCTGTCTGGAACCAGCAGTCAGTGTTTAGAGGACTGTCAAGAAAAGTTGATTAAATAACTTGATAAAGCTTCATAAGGAGTGGACTTTTTAGTCCCCTTTTTAAATCAAAGTAATTTTTTAATTCAATTTGGAACTCAAAAGTTCTCGAGTGGAGCGGCACAGAATTCACGGCGTTTTAACTCTATCGAGACTTTAGAGCTCTTTATGTTTCCATCTGCTGCTGAGCTTTATAGAAATGCTGATCTCCTTTTCCAGCAGTACTTAATACCTGCCCATAGGGCCAAAACTACTACCAAATTGTTCCTGACCATGTTATTACTGTGTTTGACACTGAGTTTCAGCCAACTATTGAGTGTATTTCACTTTGCATGTAATGAATATATAGTATATACGAGGTCAAGAAGGCGATCAGCCAGACCAGCTCAGGCAAAGCACCAGTTATTCCAGCTGAATTTTTCATTACTCAGGCTGGTGGCACTAGCATCTGGAAGGAAGAAGACAAGCCTAAAGAGTTCAGGGACGCTATGGTCATCAAGAGTAAGGGCAGGAATAAGGAAATAAGGCATTTCATTTCTATCAGTGACTGGGAAGATTTTGGCTCATGTCACCTCCAGCCTCCTGATCACCAACATCGCAGAAAAGAATCTGCCCGACGCACAGCGTGGTCTCGGTCCAGGCCACAGTAACCACCAACATGACCTTCTCAGTCCGTCAAGTCCAAGAAAAGTGCATTGAGCAGCACGTGGACTTCTACGCTGTCTTCATAGACCTTAGCAAGGCCTTTGACACAGTAAACAGGCTCTCTGGCTCATGCTGTCGAAGTTTGGAAGTCCAAGGTTTGTGAACCTGATTTGCCTGTTCCATGATGACATCATCAGTGGCACAAAGTAAGGATCCGTGCTGGCTCCCCTTCTCTTCAATCTCTTCTTCACCTGTGTACTGAGCCATGCCGTCCACAAACTCGATCAGGGAGTGTACCTTCAGTAGAGGCTGGATGGATCCGTTTTGACCTTCGTTGCCTAAGTGCAAAGATCAAGCTGATAGAAAAAAAGATCCTAGAAGCGCTATTTGCCGATGACTGTGCCCTCGTGGCACACAAGGAGTCAGACGTCCAGCTCACTGTCAACAAATTTGCCGAAGCTTCTTATCTGATCAGCCTGGGCAAGACGGAGGTTCCGGTGCAGCTTGCCCCAGCTTCTACTGCTCATGCTCCCTCGATCTTCAATGAAGGAACAGAGGTCAAGTCAGCGGAGGCCCTCAAGTATCTTGGCAGTGTCAATCTTCAGCGACAGAACCTTGGACAAGGAAATCAAGGCCAGAATCTGCAAAGCCAGCCAAGCACTAGGTTGTCTGCACTCATGTGTGTTGAACCAGCACATCAGGCAATCCATGAAACTCAAGGTGTACAACGCCATCGCCCTCTCCAGTCTAACAAGGTCACAAACCTAGAGGTCCTGGATAGAGCAGTATCAAAGCCATGATCCTGAAAAACCAGCTTCAATGGACCAGCCAAATCATCCGCATGGATGATTCACAGATGCCGAAGCAGCTGCTGTACGGCGAACTCCACTGACAAGTGAAATCAAGGCAGGCCTCAGGAGGGAGTGATTCAACAACTGTGTGAAGGCCAACATCACCCATGCAAAAATCACTCCAAAGCAGCTGGAGCAGTGTGCACAAAACAGAGTTGGTTTGCGTTCACTGACAAAACAAGCCCCACGACAGCTTTGAGGAAGCACGGCGAAGAAGCCTGGCTGATGCTCGAGCATGACGGAGGGCTGCTGCCGCCGCACCAGCTGAGCCAGGGCAGATCACTTGCCCACACTGTAAACGTTCAGAAAGCTCAAGAATCTCCATCTCGGTCTCCATAGCCACGAGAGCTCGCAACAGAATGAACTGTGCAAATATAAAACATTGAAAATGATGGAGAACCAAGAGAACTCACACTCAGACATGCTTTTCTCAATTCTGAAAATGTAGGATTATTTCTTTGGATTATCTAACTGTATGTTCTTTTTTGTAAAAAAAAAACAAAACAAAACAAAAAAAATCTCATTGAGTCTACATATTTAAATAAAAATGTTATGATAAAAGTAACAGACAAATCAACTCTGATGAAATATATTTATTTGTCTTGCAATTTTAGAAAAGTGTGTGCAAACATACATGTTAAAATATTTATATACAAAAACTAATCTTCCAAAAAAGTTACCATACAAAGTGTTCAGATCAAGAGTGACTTAAGATGGCCCCAGCTCTAAGGCATTCTGCAGGTTTAATAAAGATTGGTCTTCTTCATTATCCGCAAGAACTCCTGCTCGTTAACCTCGCCGTCTCCATCACGGTCTGCCTCGTCAATCATTTCCTTTAAAAGACAATAAACGTGATGTGATGAAAAGGCAAAAGAAAAGAACCTGAGAGCAACAGAGAACAATACTGGCACTGACTTCAGATGACATTATGTTTCACAAATGGCATTTGACTGCAAAGGTTACCCGGGAACGTAAAATAATAACGTAACTGGGATTTTACTGTGGTATGTAAGAACATAACACAATTAGAGGAACTGGGAGATACGAGAAGAGAGACAGGTCTGAGTCAAATCTGTGAATAAGTTTGGTACTTAAATATTTATTTATTTATAACAGTGATGGGAAAAAAAAGTTCATCTAAGTATGTATTGTTCTTTAAAAAATTTTTTAGATTCCAGCCATGTCTTGTTGACTTGTTCGAGGCTTATTCTCTACTACAATTATAACCATCTATGGACAGTTTCATTTTGGTGTAGGGTGAGGTGTGGTGTCACCAGCAGAGCTCTGGTTATTTTCCCAGCCGGGGAACTTAAAACCTGACCCCTCAGAATTAGCAACCTTTTTTGAAGAAGAAAAAACAGCCTTTATTGTCCCACAGAGGGGAAATTTGGGTGTAACAGCAGCCGCAGTTATTAGAAATATAAATATAGTAATTTACATTATTAAGAAAAAAAATATATATATATTTTTTTCTTAATAATGTATATATATATATATAATATATATATATACATTATTAAGAAAAAAAAAATATATATATATTTTTTTTCTTAATAATAATAATATATATATATATATATAAATAAACAACAAACAAGATTAACCATAATAATAACAATAATAACAACAATAATAATAATAATACTATATACAATGTACATGATGTGCCTGTGTGTTGAACCTTAACAGGCCGGACTATTTACAATATATTATATATTATCCTACAATGTGTAGGTTATTGTGCTTTTGTTGGGAGCAGTGATGGTTATAAAGTCTTACAGCTGCTGGGAGGAAGGATCTGCGGTAACGCTCCTTTGTGCATTTAGGGTGCAGCAGTTTTGTACAATTACTTTAATATATTTAATGAAACTATGTAAAATTTTCTGATTTACATGCTCTCAAAGTAATTAGCGGTAAAGCAAATTCTATGCTTTTTAATTCACTGTATTTTTCCCAGTGTTATCGAGCCCTCATAAGTTTATAAGTACAGGATATAGCCACATTACATTCTCAGGGCTGAAAAACAGTCTGTTAAAAACTGCAACCACATAAATTTACACCCACTCCAAGTGTCACAATCTAAAGCCAATATCTTTTTTTTTTTTTTTCAAAAAACAACGTTCTGTGCATAAATATCTCAAAATATATCAGTTTCAAAAGTAAAACTGCACCATTTCAACAACTGTGACTTAGAATAATAAAACTGAGTATTGGTAAGCTGGAAATCAGATGTGTTTTCTGATAATTAACTGAAGAAAACATTCAAGGGTTACACTGCTGTGAAAAAGGATTCACCCCTTCCTGATTTCTTAGTTTTTTCATATTTATCATTCTTAGATTTTTCAGATCATCACACAAATTTTAATATCATACAAAGATAACCCAAGTAAACATAAAACGCAGTTTTTAAATGATGACTTTATTTATTTAGGGGAGAAAAGCTCTCCAAACCCACCTGGTACTACGTGAAATATAACTGCACGATAAACCTAACAGCTGGCTGTGCCACTTTTTAAGAACTGCTTGATTGCAATAACTGGCAATGAGTCTTTCGCATCACTGAGGAGGAAGTTTGGCCCACTCCTTTGTGCAGAATTGTTTTAATTCACTGGAGGGTTTTCCACATAAACAGCCCGTTTAAAATCACGTCAAAGCATCTCAATCTGATTTGAGTCCGGACTTTGACTAGGCCACTCCAAAACCGTAATTTTTTTTTTCCTCCCCAGAGGTGGACTTGCGGGTGTGTTTTGGATCATTGTCCTGCTGCATAAACCAAGTGCGCTTGAACTTAAGGGCTTGAAATGATGGCCGGAACTTCTGCCTCAAGATTTTCTGGTAGAGAGCAAAAAGCAAAGCAGCTCCAGAGTATCACACTACCATGTCTGACTGTTGGTATGTTCTTTTTATGAAATGCTCTTAGTTTTGCACCAGATGTAACGAGACTCAAACGTTCCAGAAGGTTCAACTTTTGTCTCGTCACGCCACAGAATATTTTCCCAAAAAGTTTCAGGAATCATCAAGATGCTTTTGAGCAAATGTGAGTCTCAAAGACTTAGAAATGGATTTGTAACCCTTTCCAGACAGATGGCGGTGCCTTAGTTTTTCAGCTGTTCTTTGAGTTTCTTTAGAAGCTTTTTTCCTGTAATAAATGAAATCGGCATTTACAAAATGCATTTGTATTTACTTGGGTTATCTTTGTCTAATATTAAAATTTGTTTGATGACCTGGAATATGTAAGTGTGACAAATTTGTAAAAAGATAAGAAATCAGGAAGGGGCAAACACTTTTATACAACAGCACTGTATACACTATACTGCCAAAAGTATTCGCTCGTCTGCCTTCACACACATATGAACTCGAGTAACATCCATTCTTAATCCAGAGGCTTTCATATGATGTGGGCCCCTTGCAGCTAAAACAGCTTCAACTCTTCTAGGAAGGCTTTCCACAGGTTTAGGAGTGTTTATGGGCATTTCTGACCAGAAGCACATCTGTGAGGTCAGACACTGATGTTGGAGAGAAGGCCTGGCTCACAGTCTCCGCTCTATCAGGCTGAGGTCAGGCGTCAGGTGAGGTGCAGGCCAGTCAAGTTCTTCCACACCAAACTCATTCATCTATGTCTTCACTGTCATTGGCGCTGGTAATGGCAACAGGCAGCAGTTGAGAATAAGCTGCTGGGAATTGTAAAGGTGTGCAGAAAAAAATTGCTGGCACAGCCCTGAGCAACCTCACGGACTTGCATAAGATGAGGTCAGTGAAAAAGGACAGACTGATCCTGGCAGATTCAGACCATCCACTGCACCAGGAGTTTAGGTTGCTACCTCCTGGACGCAGATATCGGGTGCCTTTCACTGGAACCGAGGGGCCGAGCCCAACTCCTGAAAAACACCTCCACACCATAACCGTCAGACAGGTACCGTTCCCCTGGCAACCTCCAAACCCAGACTCCTCCATCAGAATAGCAGATGGAGAAGTGTGATTCATCCCTCCAGAGAACACGTCTCCACTGCTCTAGAGTCCAGTGGCGGCGTGCTTTACACCACTGCATCTGACGCTTTGCATTGAGCTTGGTGATGTAAGGCTTGGATGCAGCTGCTTGGCGATGGAAACCCATCCATGAAGCTCTCTACACACTGTTCTTGAGCTGATCTGAAGGCCACATGAAGGTTGGAGGTCTGTAGTAATTGACTCTGCAGAAAGTTGGTGACCACTGCGCACTAAGAACCTCAGCATCTGCTGATCTCGTTCTGTGACTTTACGTGGCCTACCACTTTGTGGCTGAGTTGATGTCATTCCAAATCACTTCCACTTTGTTAAAATCCCACTAACAGCTGACTGTGGAATATTTAGTGGAGAGGAAATTTCATGACTGGTCTTGTTGCACAGGTATCATCCTATCACGTTACCACACTGGAATTCACTGAGCTCCTGAGAGCGACCCATTCTTTCACCCACAGATGTTACATTTTCAACGTATGAATTTTATATAGCTTCATTAAATATACCAAAGTTATTCTACACATTGCACTTACATTAGAAGTGCTTGGGCAGGAGGTTACTAATAGACATGAACATCAAAAGTAACCATTACTTGTGCAAATGACTGCACTCAAATGCATTTAAGGAATTCGTATTAGTAAGAAATAAATACAAAAATCTTTTTAGGTGGAGGCAAAAGTGCCATCACCCCCAAAAAACAGAGCACTCCAAGACACTCAAGAACCACTATACCTGCAGCTCTTCATCTGTCAGGTTTTCACCCAGCTCCTTGGCAACTCTCTTGAGATTTTTGAATGAGATCTTCCCCGTGCAGTCATCATCAAACAGCCGGAAAGCCTTAAGTATTTCTTCTTTGGAGTCTTTTTCACTCTGTTATCATCAACAAACAAGACAAACATGAATACACAGTCATCCCTCGCTATATTGCTGTTCACTGATTGCGGCTTCACTGTATTGCGGGTTTTTAAAAAATATATATATATCTAATTCTGTATTGCTGAGTTTTCACTATATCGCGGGACTTTGAGGTATATAGGTATTTATATAACTCCCCATAACTATGTCCATCACTCAGACGAAGAAATCAGTTACGCCTCCGCCTTTAGCGGAAGTAGTTACGACCGAGGGCGAAGCTACTGCACCACCTGATGAAGTGGTGCCTTCAGAAGAGCTGTAATGCTCTTCTTGGCTGTGGAATACTGTACATTCATCACCTTCATCACCATCAGTACTGCACAGCTACATAATTCATCATCTTCATCATTCAAGTTGTAGTAAGAGAGTAGGAAAGGTTTATAGGAGTGTGGGAAGGGTTAATAAAGCCTTAAAAAATATATATACACACACACACTATAAAAAGCCTTAAAATATATAAATAATAAACTAAATTTAACGCTGCTACTTCACGCATTTTCACCTATCACAGGGGCCTCTGGAACGTAACCCCCCACGATAGATGAGGGATCACTGTATTACAGACTCAAAACATGCTGAAACCGCTCTTTTTAATTTTGCTCAAAATGCTGTCCTACATGAATTTAATTTGTAGAAGATGTGTAGGAACTGAAAAGTGAAGCACACTTTATTAATCACAGACATAAAAGGATGTGCATATAGTAATTTTTGTAACTCTTCAATGCAAATAAAAAATAAGAAGGTTTGTAGTGTTAAAAGGGGTTGACAGTAAATTTTAAATCCAGTCATCACTGCTGGTGGCTGGCCTCTCCCTTAGAGGTAGGGTGAGAAGTGCAGCCATTTGAGAGGGGCTCAGAGTAGAGCTGCTGCTCCTCCACATCGAAGGGAGCCAGTTGAGGTGGTTCGGGCATCTGACTAGGATGCCTCCTGGGTGCCTCTTGAATGAGGTGTTCCGAGGGATGTTCTACCAGGAGGAGGCCCTGGGGAAGACCCAGGACACACTGAAGAGATTATATCTCTCAGCTGGCCTTGGGGTCCCCCTGGACAAGCTGGAAGAGGTGGCTAGGAATTCTGCGATTCTCTACTTAGGCTGCTGCCCCTGCGACCCAGCCCCAGATAAGCAGAAGAACAAGGATGGATGGATGATCCACTGTTACTGTGCAGTTTTATTTGGAATAACTCTGATAAGCCTTTTGTAGGTGACTGTGCATGTGAGTATGATACAGTTAAGACAGTTGCCTATTAAACATAAGTCTATGCATTTTTTTTATTTAAGGTGAACTAAAGTGTATTTTGTGCATGAGTAAATTAATCTCCAGNTTTAAAAAAAAAAAAAAAAAAAAAAGTGTTTCAGGTGGTTTTGTTATCACAGCCATGAAGCAGAATTTTGGGTTTAGTGAGTCATTTTAGTTTTACCCAGAATTTTTATGGGTTTTATGGATATTAAACAACATAGCATGTTAACAAATCAGACCATCACAAAATGGTTAATGAGTTAATATTGGGGTAAGTCAATCCAGACAAGGAAAAGATGACCCGAATATGTGGAAAAAGTCCTAAATATATGCAACAAGCCTGATTTTCGCTAAAATGTCTTGCACTGCTTATAAGTGCTTGAAAACAACGTATGTCTCCATGTTGAAACATAATGCAAACATTGGATTTAGCTGTAAAGGTTTGGGGGACAGTGCTGCTTTCAGACAGACACATTTTCAACTTCAGAGAAACTGTAAAGCACTCACCATTTTCAGTGTCATTATACTGAGAAAGTCACCAAAGTCAATCGTTCCAGAGCCCTCCTTATCAATGTCTGCAATCATCTTCTTGATCTCTTCTTTCTTTGGTTCAAACCCCAGAGCTCTCATGGCAACCTGTGGTACAGATAAGGGGAAACAAAGCTGAAGCTCTTGCGGCGCAGGTATTTCTTTATTTCTTAACATTTCATCAATACATATTTAATTAGAAACTAACCTTGAGCTCCTTCACGTCTATTGTTCCAGTTCCATCCGTGTCAAAGAGGTCAAAAGCCTCCTTGATTTCTTGCTTTTGCTCCTCAGTTAGGTCATTTTTTACAGCCGTCTTTTTCCTTTGGCTAGCAGAGGAAGCTGGTTTCCGGTAATTTGAAGCCTGTAAAAGAAATACTTAATACTTCACACACTTAATATTTCGCAGAAGGTACTTACTCCCAAGTTAACAGCAAAGAGACTCGCGGTTCTTTTATTTTTACGTTTTAGGCAACTATCACGCTAGCTAGCTAACATGCTGCTCCGGGAGACCAAACACAAGCAGGTATTCAAGTTAAAACTGACGGCTTTTCATGTAAAATCCCACAACTTCCTTAAATTTTGATTAAATAATCGTTTCATGCACTTAATTTATATAGATGCATACCATTTGAATTATTGATCCGGTAAGAAAAAACGTCAATGTTTTGTTTGGCGATTGGATGTCAACAAACCAGTCAGCAACGGCTGTTTTTTTTTTTTTTTTTCTGTGACATGACATCCGAGATAGCCAATAGAAACCACGAAAACACCCTGACGAAAGCCGCTGAACCAATCACAAAGAAGGATAGGTGGGTTACAGCAGTATCCGCCAATCATTTGGACAGTTTGTTGTCGCCCAGCAACCAGGAAACAAAACGCATGCGCAGTGCGTAATCGTGTGCCGGATAGCTGGACCAGGTGTATTATGTGTCGTACACAATAGAAATAAGGTATCAGTATACTCATTGAGTTTAGATAAAAGTGTGTACAGCGGAATTTTGCTGAGACATTTCTGAGTTTTGTTTTATTCTTAGACCGGTAAAGACAGGGGTCGTTTTTTAAACTTGTCTCCCGGCTTGTTAGCTTAGCATGTAAGCTGCAGCATTGAAGTGCTGTTTAATTGCACCTCTGAGCTGTTTTTGATCAAACTGCTAGTGTTGGAGGAAACATTAAGAGCCGTCAGCTTATTATGAGCAGCAATGTTTTAGTTAATATTAGAATCCAGATTTTGAGTATTATATTGTCTCAAATATCTAAAAATGTTAATATGCTGACGCCATCTGTCTGCAAATAAGATTCAGAAGACAGATGCTTGTTTATTACCTGTTTAATTTTTAAAAGACAATGTGATGAGGGAGTGAAAAGGCTTAAGAACAGTTCAGTTTACGGCTCCAGAAGCCCAGAGTGACAATGAAAACAGCTCAGTTGATTGAGATGAATTGGGTTAACACTTCTCTGAGTAAAAATTTTTGAAAACATTAATTAATTTCATTAGAACATTTCAGAATATCCCTAAAGTTGATGAGCCATACCATGAGTCTATGTAAAAAGAGTGGTTGAATTGAAGCTAGGTTAAGCAGAGAGGTGACGATCAGTGAGCAGCAGCCTGGCTTCATGCCGAGAAAGAGCACCGCAGATGCTATGTTTGCTTTGAGCATGTTTATAGAGAAGGAGTCCCTCAGTGTCTTTGTGGATCTAGAGAAAGCATATTATAGGGTGCCAAGACAGGAACTGTGGTGCTGCATGAGGAAGTCAGGAGTTGCAGAGAAAAATGTTAGGGTGGGTGGTGCAGGACAGTGGTGAGGTGTGCAATTGGAGTGACAGGTGGGTTCAAGGTTGGGGTGGAATTGCATCAGAGATCAGCTCTGAGCCTCTTCTTGTTTACAGTGGCGACGAAGAGGTTGACAGGTGAGGTCAGGCAGGAGTCTCTGTGGACTATCATGTTTGCAGATGATCTGCAGTGAGACTAGGAAGCAGGTGGAAGAGAGCCTGGAGAGAAGAGGAATGAAAGTCAGTAGAAGCATAACAGAATACGCATGCGTGAATGAGAGGGAGACAGCTGGAAAGGTGAAGCTGCAAGGAGCAGAGGTAGTAAAGGTCGATCAGTTTAAATACCTGGAGTTAAGCATCCAGAGCAGAAGGAAAGCAGAAAAAGTGAAAGGGAAGGTTTACAAAATGATAGTCAGACCTCCTATCGTGTATGATTTGGAGACAATACTACTAACAAAAAGACAGGAGGTCAAGCTGGAGGAGCCAGTGTTGAAGATGCTCAGATTTTCATGGGGAGTGACCTGGATGGACAAGAAATTAGTACATCAGGGGGGACACCTCGGGTTTATCATTTTGGAGATAAACTTAGAGAGGCATGGCTGAGATGGTTTAAACATGTGCAGAGGGTGGATAGGGGATATACTGAATATGGAGCTGCCAGGCAGGAGGAAAGGAGGAAGAGCACAGAGAAGGTTCATGGATGTAGTGAAGGAGGACGTGCAGAGGGTTGGTGTGACAGAGATGCCAGGGATAGGATGAACTGGAAGCAGATGATCCGCTGTGGTGACCCCTAAAGGGAACAGCCAAAAGAAGATGATTTTAGAATAGCTGTCATAGATAAAGGAAAACAGCATAAACCTGTTATTATAAATCCTGTATAANTTTCTGTTGAGGATGAAGGTACCATAAAGAGTAAATTAGAATTTCCATCCAGAATAGGAGATGTGAGGACCTATTCTTAGTTACTGTTATTTGTTGCTTGTTACTCTGAAAACCACAAGTATCATTATCACTTTACTAACTAAATGAGAATATTTGTGAGGACTTGGTAAAAAGTAACCAAACGTAAAACTTTTCTTTTACAGTTCAAGTTCCTCGAGTAATGTTGGGAAGTAGAATCATAAACCACCGACAGCATGTTGGACTGCAGAAACTCCTGGCACTGGCAGGAATCTCACATTCCTTATTGGGCCCCTATAAAAGGTACAAGTTTATCCAAGATGATGAAAGTGGGGACTCTGCTCTAGTTTGCTCCTGTTTTCGCATCATTGAGACCCTGGAGCTGACCTGTGCAGTGGGTCAGCTGGTTTATGAGACTATTCAAGCACACCAGAAGGTCTACCATACAGGGTCGGGATGCCTGTTGTTTCTAGCAGGAGCCTGGAGCCGTGCTGCCCTGGAATGTCTTCAGAGAGGAATTTCAGTAGCACACATAGTCTCAGCTATGTCGGAAGGGATGGATGTCTGTCTGGATGCTTGCGGGAAATGTGCCGTTTCAATTGAGGGTCTGGGTGTGACGCCATTAGAAAGTTTTGCTGTCCAGCTGCCCAAGAAACCCATCGCAGATTCATCACGTGCATTGTGCAGTGTGCAGGGGACAATAAAGGAGACTCTAAAGATCAGTGAACAGAGAAAAATAAAACTCAGCAGACATTTTTGTGAGACAAAGACTGAAAATGCCTCCACAGTACTGCTGCAGTCTCCTCAGCCCAAGCTTCTTGACATTGTACACATCGCTGAGGGATTGAGCCATGGCTGTGAGGATGCAATGAAATTAGTAGTCAAAGCCGGTGAGATGCAGTCAAAAAGTAATCAAGAAGAAGTGAGTTATTCCGTGTTTGACATTAGTAAAGTGGTGACTTGTGTGCTCCCTGGTTTACCAGAGGACCATGCCTGCGTTGTATTTGGCTGTGTTGTTCTCTTATCTGCTGAACAGGCTTCAGTCGCTCAGCACTTAAAAGAACAGCACCTGAAGGTGGTTCTTCTTCATGGAGATTTATCACACACGTATCGCCATCTTGGCTTTAACAGGCCGGCAGGTATCCACCGTGTGAGCGATCAGACGGAGCTGTCGAGCTCAAGCAAAGAGGATGAATGGGTGGAACAGATCGTGACACATCTGTTGAACCTGGAAGTGAACCTGATACTGATCAATGGGCACGCTTGTGAAAAAGTGATTCAGCACTGTTGTAGGCATCGTATACTTGTGGTGGAAAATGTGAAGGGTTCAGTTTTGAAGACGTTTGTTAATTTGACTGGAGTTGTTCCTCTGACGTATGCTACGCAGTTGAGCAAGCACAATGTTGGCACCGGGGCGAAGATTGCAATATGGAAGGACCTCAGCAGCCATGACAGGAAGTCTTTAGCTGTGAATATCTCAACCGGCAGAAACAGCGGGCTGGTCACAGTGATACTTACAAGCTGTATACATGCAAAGCTGCAGGCCCTGGAGGACCAGTTTTGGGCCTGTGCTTATCGCTTACACTATGCACTAAAGGACAGAGCCCTCCTACCGGGGGCTGGCGGGACAGAAATGTCTTGTATTCATCGCCTACAGAAGCGAGCGGAGTATCATGTGATGCATCATAGAGAAAAGCCTGATGAGACAGACTCTAACCGTTACAGGAGTGTAGTGTTGGGCCTCATGGCAGAAGGTTTGATAGATTACAGATCCACTGTAATGGTTAACACCGGAAGAATTGCAAAAATCAAAGCTAGGACTGCGGTGAGCCAACAACTGCAGGACTATAACAGGCATCCGGACAATCCTGCAGAGTCTCCACAGCTTTTGTTGGACACTGAAAAAGAGGAGCATGAAGTTTTCACAGCACCGAAACCCGCTGAAGCGCGAGCAGTGGAAACCTATGATAATCTGTGTGTGAAGCAGGAAGCATGGAGGAAAGCCTTAGATCTTGTCCTCTTGGTGTTACAGACTGATGCAGAGATCATCACGGGCATAGACCAAAAAACTGAGATTACACACGAAAATCTCGCGTTCTTATGATCTTCAAGCAGAATGTTTCACCGTACAACACAAACTGATTTCCTAAATAAAAAGTGATTTGTGACATAAGCTGAAAATAATACACAGTCAGGGACATTTTTTTGGGAAATCTTTATTACTTGGTTTCTACCACAAGGGGGAGACATCCTCATTGGATTCATGTAACGAGTGTGAACTGAATGTTTTGAGAATGCTTTATTTAAAACAAAAAAAAGAAACAAATATTTGTGTTTTGATTAGCGTGGCCTTGCGTCTTCTGTCCTTAAGGTTTTCCAGTCTCATTGGAAATTCCTTTCAGTTAATGAATCAAGCGTGACTAACCTGACGTCGGTCGCACACACCTTGACTTCAGCCAGCGAAAACAACTGCTACGTAACCAAACCCACAATTAGATTTCCTTCTCATGAGGCATGGGAGGAATTTTGTTGTGTTTCTTAGTCTTGTACACTTGCTTAATGATATTTGTCTAAGCTTCATTAAGTGTCTGCAGTTTGGCTGGCACTGGTCACACTTGCTTTTATGACTTCCTCGGTCATAAATGGCGTGGTTGATGCAGAAGGAACACCTCCAGACAAAGTAAATGTTTTTGGTTAAGTCTTAATAGCGTCTGCCCTTTAAAATACATTTTCAAAGTTTATTTCAGTCATTTGATTTCTGGAAACCTTTCATTAACACTTTTCCTCCTACATGATCACTGAAAGGTCACATGAATATCAAGAAATTCAGTAGTTTGGGTGGATTTTAGACATTTGGAATAGGCTATTCATAGAATACATATATTAAGATAGCTTAAAATGATTATGACTTGGAAAATTCAAGAACTGGTCCCAAAACACTGACTGTTCACTTTGGTTTGTGTCTTGAAAATTTTCCCTTTTTTGCATGTTGTGTTTTAGAGGTGTCGTTTGCAGTGACACGTGTGGCCTTCCATTTCCTCTGAGGTCACAGAGAGCACGGCTCATTACAGCCTAAAAATAGTTGAGTGAAATAAAAGCGTTACAAAGGTTTTTACGGCGGAGACAGAACAGGCTCGTCTCCGGCATCGCTCGGTGTCGTTGGGGCGCTGAGGGGGAGGGCGTGACGTGACATAACAAATGCAACACTGTGAGGGAAGCTGGGATGGCAAATTCGGTGACACAACTGAGAGTTCAGTTTGAGTCCACCTCCTTTCTGTCTGCACAAGTACTTCGACTAATTTATATAATGTCAAACTTAAAGAACTCTGTGAGAGATGGAGTATATATTTGGGGCAGTGGCAAGTGGGAAATCATATCATTTTGAACATAAAATTATGAGGAGAAAAAGCAGCTGAAGCTTTGTTTTCATTACAGTTTAAAATAAAAGGGTGGAAAATGTGGCCAGGTGCTATACTAAAGAAAAAATGTCTCAAACGCCTTTTGAAAAAAATAAAAAATAATAGCAAACATAAATTTAATCTTCAGATAGCTTATCAAAGCAGGCGTGTTACAACTACTTATCTGAATATGGCTACCATGCACTGGCATTTGCAGTTTATTATGCATTATTATTTTATTTCCTGGACTTTTTGGAGTAAAACAGTAAGCAGTGACCTCTCTGCTAACTCAGATCTTTCATTCTATTATAAGCTACTGACTGCAGCCTTGCAACAAATATGCCAAATCATGTGTTCTTTATGCCACCATCAGTGGTTTCATTGACATGAACAAACTGAAGCTGATTGTTGATCATCTTGCTACAAACCTTCGGTCTGAGTATCCGCGTGGATCATCCGTGATGTGCACCATACACTGTTTGCAAATTGGGCTCAGCCCCACAGTGGCAGTGACACTCCCTGACAGCAGTGTTCTCCCTATAGCAGGACACTGCACTCTGCCACGCCACAATAACTGCTCAGAATCGTCCCAAAGCACAACAAATAGCCCAAGGCATCAACCTGGCCTGCACGCTCTAACTCATCAAGCTTCTGTGGAATGAGCTGGAAGCGCTTGATTCATGGAGGCACCACCCCATAGCCCACAATCACCCAAAGAACTGCTGCCAATGTCCCGTGCCAGACCATAGACTTTATGCCAGATGCTACAAGACACCCAGAGGTGCAGTGTCCTTGCCATGATGGGTAAGAGCTGTTTTTGCCAACACGGGAGGAACCTACGTGATATTTTATGTAACCGATCAATGTGTCAATATGTCATCACTGGTGCACTCATATAGTTCCTTTTTCCAGGTGAAAAGGTATGGTAAAAGGTAAGGTAAGGCCCACAATACTAATTTGAAAATTCCTAAATGGTCATTCGGAAAATCAAACCCATGGAATTTGGACTGATAAAGGTTTTGTTGTTTTTAATTGACATTTATTGATATAATATGAAAACCTGGACTGGGTTTGTAGCTGAAAGGTAAGGCCAGTGCAGTAATTGTTCTATCTTTTATACGGGTATAAATGTGTGTCACTAATGGTATTTGAGAGACATATTTTCTTCATGGGGAGAAATACTGTGTTTGGAAATGTGCGTGTGTATACAATAAGTGCATTCAGCCAATACTGCAGAGCAAAACCTCTGCCTATACTTCTTGTCCTTCTGTTCGACTTTCTTTTACCCGCTTGCAACTATTTAACTATCACATGTTTCACGAACCAGTTTTGCCAGGGTGACCAACATGATGTCAAGCGAGAGCACAGCTGACTTTCTACTGATCCAGCGCAAGTTTCAGATGTGGTAACGTTTACCCAGAAGCCCAAAGCGGTAAGTGCCTATTTTGACAAATGCATGGCCTCCTCCTGGATAAATAACTTTCATCACTGATCAACCAGTCAGCTGGTTTTCAGAAAGTTGAGAATAGCAATTAAAATAACTCAGTCGTGATGTGTTCTTTTTCATCTACTGGCATTTCTACTTTACATTCTTATTTTTTTTTCACCTATGAATAGCACCGAGTGAATCACTAACAAGCTGGCTCTGCTGCCGTGCTTTTTACGTCCCTCTTTTCTTGCTCTTGAACAAACTGGATGAATGAAAACACTGGTTCTGTTCACATGGTTGCTGTGGCTCTTGGCTCTCTGAAGGGTCTCAGAGTCCAAGTTGCACGTCCCCCTTCCTTGCCCTCCTCTCCTTTCCCGACTTCTGCTGGGTTGGTTGGTTAAATCAGTGAGCGTTAGTGGGCGTGAGCATGTGTGTGTGTGTGTGTGTGTGTGTGTACTGGTGTTCCTAGGGCGCATGCGAACTGAGGCCCAAAGGGGAAAGCCTTCCACACAGATCTAAGCCAGCTGCCCTGCTTTAAACACTCCATTGCAAGAAGAGTAGAAGAAAGAGGGAACCTGCATGCATCCCACCTCCCAGTGTGCTCAGACGACACTGGCAAAGCAGCTGCCAGCTCTACAAACGGCAGGCAAGCAGCTACGAACTGTAGATTTTGATGTTTGATCTTACTTCTGCTTACTGCTTGCTTCTGCTTCAGATTCTCAGGACTCAAAGGGCAATCGCTGCCCTGAGGGGGGGGGCAGCCGCTAAAGCAAACTGACCTCTAAGGTTAAGTAGAATCAGTTTGTGTGGAGGAGGGTAGGAGGGTACTTAGAGGGAGGTGGGAGGCCACGGTGAAGCTCCTGCGCTTCTCAAGAAGGAGACAAAGCAGTTGCCAGGAAGTGGGGAAAGAGGAGGAGATGGCCACGGGAGAAATCACAACACTTCCCGCTACACCTGAAGACGGCGGTAGCGGCGGCTTTCCTCCTGGGAACTTCAAGGACCCTAAAAGGCTGTATTGTAAAAATGGTGGCTTCTTCCTGAGGATAAAATCTGATGGGGGAGTGGATGGAATCCGGGAGAAAAACGACCCCCACAGTAAGTACTTCTAGTCCCCTTCTTCTTGCTTTACACAGTACAGAAAGCGTCTTTATTTTCTTTTGAGCATGCAGCAGGGAGGTAAGAGTGAAGCAAAAAATTAATAACATGGATGAATAGTAGGGAAATGATGTGACTTTTCCATTTTAATCATGATTATTCTCCACTTAAGAACACTAAGAACCAAATGCGTGTAGGTCACCTTCTGGAAAGTATAATAACCTTCTAAAGACTCACACCTCACTTTTATTCATCAACGGGACTTCTGCTTCATGTTTTTGGGACTGCAAATGTAGATCACCGTGCTGAGTCACACCACTCACTGCCGTACATCACAAAAGACACCAAATCGCAGAGTTTAAAGCCACAAGGAGGGAGTTCCTGATTAAGATGTCATTGTCAGTCTTTGAGGTTGAATAAATTATTATGTAAGTCTATCAAACGAGAAAAAAATCTTATCTTCTGACCACTCATACGTGCCACCAGTGAATCAACATTTATTTTGGGTGAGAGGAAGATATTTTTTTGCCCATTTTTAAGGGGAAACATTAACGTGATTGTGTTAATGGACAACTGCAGTGCTCCTCAGTGCGTCACTGTCGCTGATTAAATGTGTCCTAAGTTTCTGTAAACAGGAGGGGAGGAGAGGAACGTGGATTTGGGGGTTTTTCCTTGGAAAACACATGCGTGTAAGTGTATTGCACAAGCTACAGTGTGACATTTCAAACAAATGCCCGATGGCAGTTCAAGAAGTGAGAAGCTATTTATAGGATAATTCAATTGCCTTTAATTATATTCCGTTAGAAGTGCTTGTGAAATATCCTGAGTGATTAATCTTGTAGACATATGATGGGAGCAAGTTTAAGGAAGGGATATGTTCACAGTCATAAAACAGCCATTAATATTAATCATGTAGCTTTTCACCTAAATAGTTCTTAACAGTTACAATGACCTGAGCTGTGCTTCATCAATGGTCCTTTTGTTGAGGCTACGATAGACCAGCCAGCTTTAACAGACAAAGCTGCCAATTAGAATTGGAAATTTTATGAAAAGTGTTGGCTCATATATCCCAGGGTCCTCCAGTAGAATTTCCTTGCTAATGTAGATGGGACTCTTTTCCATCGATTCCTGTTCTTTGCA
>JASGAU010392717.1:0-11777 GCA_030220045.1 Australoheros facetus | reverse complement strand
AACTGGACACGATGGGAGTCCTCGCAGCACGCTTTACAGAAGCGGGGATCAGTTTCCCTCCATTCACAAAAGCTGTGGCACGTGATCTATCCCGGGAACATTGAACACACCGCAGCGCACTCTCTCCCGAAGTCTTAATGTGGACGCATTCTGAGGAGATTCCCTGTTTACCTTAACGGGGGGGCTGCATTCTTTTTGGTTGCTTGGCTTCATGCAACATGTGCTCAGCAAAGCCTCTATCAAAAAAAATAAATAAATAAATATATGTGATGATAATTTTGATTATGAGTATGCCATCCCACAGCCTGTGGGTGCTATGTAATGTCCTTCCATTTTTTGGTGGTTATTTCAACTTAACCACCGATGTTAATAGTGGTGTCTGGTTCATTTATGGTACACGCAGCGCCGGACGGTGTTAACCGAAACACAGAGGAAACCACAACAAATCCTCTGCCAGCAGCCGAGGAAGCAGGACCTGATGTTTGAAAGATGCTAAATGCAGCATAATTATGATTGATTTTTTTTTTTACCTGAATTTATCAGGGTGTAAGCTGCGCAAAATGACAACTAAATGAAACGCTGACCTAAGGAATGCACTTTTCTGTAAGAGAGAGGCTTTGAGTGGCACAGGAAACCAGAAATAAATACGCCTACAAAACACTCGTCATCATTTTCAGAACCTGAAAACTGCAAAGTGCTGACAAAAATGCAGACTCTTTACTTAAGTTAAAGTAATAATCCTATTTAAGTAATAATGCCTGAAATTATACTCACAGTGCCTAAAGTAAAGGTCTAAACATGTAAAATTATGTACATTTTATTATTGTTTAATAATTATTGGTGTAATCATCTACATCATTTTAATGTTGCTATCAATGCTCTCATCCAATATATTGGGCACCAGGAGGGGTAATTCATATTTGAGGAGGTGGGGGTGCCTCCCCATGCCCCCTCTGTAACCCCATCTTGAGTCCACTGCAGATGTACTTTACACAATAACATACAATGAGTGACTGTGAGGGCGAGTCATTCTTGCAGTGAGTGGTAATTATTACTCTGGAGCTAACTTTATGCTTTTTGTAACATCATTGTTTGGTTACAGGGTATCCAAGTTATGGTACAGGACTTGTGGTTTGATTTTGCACTGCTTACCTTTATGGTCCAGAGGCAAAGAAGTAAAAACTGAACATGAGAGGATGCCACCTGTTTGGCATACTTTCCTAACTCTTGGTTCTCTCAGTGGTAATTTTAGCTGCTGTTTTGGCAAACAAGCTCATGTACACTGAAAGTGAGGCAGCTGAAGCATCCACCTGCTAGAGTTAAATATTTAATCATGAAAATGATGCAACTTAAAGCTAATTTCAATGCTAGCCTGAAGCATAAGCCTGTCACAGAGCTCGCATGGTGTGTGGGCTTGTTAATGAGGTGCTGGCCACCTGTTGCCTGGAATGGGCTTTTCTGTGTATGTTTTCCAGCTCTTTTTGCTCTTTAATAACAATTTTTTTTTTTTTTCTGATTTGTTTGTTAAATTACCAAAGCTTTCTTTTGTTTCTTGGCTCCGTGTCCCCGCCTGTCACATTCATGCTTCAAATGTTGAATTGCACCTGTACTGCCAGCTGTTTCTCTAACAGCTGGCTCTCATGCTTACTGTGATCTTGTGATATCTTTATTTTTATCATCTTAGAAGCACATTTTTAAACACAGACACTCTTACTCTGCCGCTTTGAATAAACATCCCATAATTAAACAACAAAACTGCTCTCTGTGTTTACTGATTTATCTTCAGTAAAGCTTCAACTCCAGGCGACCTCAGTGGGAGAAGTGGTCATCAAAGGAATGTGTGCAAACCGATATCTGGCAATGAACAGAGACGGGCGACTGTTTGGAGCGGTGAGTGACTCGGATCCGTCTTTCCATCAACAAATCCTGTGCTGTTTCTGTTCCACACGGGATCTTGCTAATCTGTACGAAGCAGACCAGATTAAACTCAGAGCTCTGTGACAAGAAGCATTTAGGCTGCAGTGTTGTGGAAACCAAATATTTCCCAGTGCTGCGACAAGAAATCCTCCCATTCTAAAAATAATTAGCTTCATGGCCTCTCTGACTGGACCTCTCTGGAACATTCAGAATACACAATCAATGCGATCAATACACAATATACACAATTCACACATTTAACTAAATCACCTCTGCCAAAATCTCCCAAAAGAATATGGGAAAGTTTATCTTTTTTTTCATTAAGTTTTTAAGTTACAAGTACAAGTACATTAGTACGCATGAGTATTTATCTAGGAGTGTGGATACCAGCAGAGGAGGAAGGAGTTAATAACAGGAGTTCTAATAACTGCAGGCTTGAATCAACAATGGTTAAGCATCTCTGGCCTGAGAGTCTGACTGAAGATTGAGCAGTATTTGGTCTGAGAGGTGACTGAATCATCTTGATGTGGTGATTTTTGATTTTTAATGAAGACCTTTGACAGTTCAGACTGAGGGAAGCAATAATGGAAATATATATAGAAAAAAAAAAAAGAATAAAAGCAACACACAAAAAAGAAAGAAGGCGTTTTGCAAAAGTTTTATTAGAGCCACCGAGAACCAGTGATTGAGTTTATTGACTGTTGATCCATAAACAGATGTTTTACAATAAAAAGCTGTGTTAACCTAGTTTAAGATATTCTGTCTCATCTTAGAACAGTTCCTAACTGTACTTTGCCCTGTCACAAATGCATGTCAGGTATTTCCCAAGTGTTGCTATGAATGGAGCACAACAGTTTGATGCCAGTGCTGGTCTGTTGCCACAGTGTTGCTGCTTATAGTGGAAGTGTGAACTGTTGGCAACTGATGTGGTTTGGTGGTTGTGAAGGCTCATATAAAATGCATGTAATTGGCAAGAAGCATTTCCTCCTAATGAGAAGCTGCAGCAGCAGCAGCAGAGTGCCACCCAAGGCAACACTCTGCTCAATAAAAGACCCACACCATGGTCTCTCCATACTGCTGTTTGTTTCCAAGAGAATGTGAACATGAACATTTGTTGAATTTGCCGACTCTGATGTAACACTTCTGCTGGAACTTGAACTTGGGTCATCTGAGGTCAGATCCTGATAGATCCTGAACAGTTATTTGTCACTTACACAAATAAATAGATTTATACACTCATTGGCCACTTCAATAGGTACATCTGTCCCACTGCTCGTTGATGCCAATACCTAATCGTCCAGCAGCAATTCAGTGCACTTAGGCATGTGTACATGGTTAAGATGACCTGCTGAATTTCAAACTGAGCATCAGAATGGGAAAGGAAGGTGATTTAAGTGACTTTGAAGGTTGCGTTGTTGTTAGTGCCTAACTGCTGATCTACTGGGATTTTCCCATACAGGTACCTCTTGGGTTTACAGAGAATGGTCCGCAGAATAAAAATAAAATATCCAGTGCGTGGCAGACGAGGCTAGCCAGATAGCTTCAAGCGGATAGGAAGGCAACACTAATTCAAATAACCACTTGTGTGTTAAAACCAAGGTATGCAGAAGAGCATCTCTGAACGCACAACACAGTGAACCTTGTAGCAGATGAGCTACAGCAGCAGAAGACCTCACCGGGTGTCACTCCTTTGAGAACATGAGCAGGCTACAGTTGGACAATAGAAGACTGGAACCTTGCCTGGTCTGATGAGTCTTGATTTCTGCATTTTGGTTTTCCTGGCACACCTGCACAACCTACATGAGTATTTTTGCTGACCATGTCCATCCCTTTATAACCAGCGTGCCCCACTTCTGATGGCTGCCTCCAGCAGGATACCCCATCATGTTACAAAGCTCAGATCATCTCAAACTGGTTTCTTGAACCTGAGAGTGAGTTCACTGCACCCAAATAACCTCTGCAGTCACCTGATGTTAATTTAACAGAGCACCTATGGTGGAATGGGAGATTTGCAGCCAGCATATCTGCAGCATCTTTGTGATGCTATCACGTCAATATGGACCAAAATGTTTCCAGCACCTTGTTGAATCTGTGCCACAAAGAATTAGTTCTGAAAAAAAATTATTTTTTTCTTCTGGTAAAATTTGTATTCTTGAAAATTATACAAGGGAAAAAAGTAAACGCTGCAGTTATTACTCTTTAGGGATATTTTCTCTGTTATGGTTTAATGATCTTCAATCTACAAAACATTTCCACTGACACATTTTTAGCACGAAAGCCATTTTATTGTTTGTTAGGAAAGTTAGTTTGTTTTGAGTTAAGCCAGGTAGGCTGAGTGGTTGTTCCAGAAAATGCCTTCTGACTAACAGCTTCACAGTCAAATAAAAACAGAAACTAAAACAAAAGCCTCCTGTTGAACCGGGCAGTTAACGCCCTGCAAGATTTTGGCCAGACGCTCAGTAATTAATGTTGTCCACAAAGGACAAACTTAAGAACGAGGCTTGTGTAAAAATAGATGGACAACAGCGCGGCAACACAGGAAGCATATCATTCACCTTTAATGATCTTCATGTTCAGCAAACATTCTGATTTAGATTAAAGTTTCTCTTTGACCGGCGTTGTTTATTTCAGCGAGGTTCGACTAACGCACACATTGTAGTTGCATTCCTGGAAAGGCATGACTGTCTTTAATAAATAAGAAGGTTTATTACCACAAAACATAGAGAAAAATTGAACCATCTGTCAAAATAAAGGTTGCATTTAGTTACAAAGTTCTTTTATGTGGACACTGAACTACAGAATATATTAGATAAAATAACTGTGGTGGAATGCCACTGCAAGTAGCAAGATGTCCCTTTAGGTTCATTTTATACAGCAATCATACATAAACAGAAGCTAGTGGCAAAGGTTACTCAGCAACCAGAGCATCTTAAGCTATATTACAGACTAGTTTCACAGTCTAAGGTTTCCAGCTGATTTAAATTTACTGGCTGTCCCTGTGTCCCAGCAGCCCCCCCCCCACAATGTATCTTATCAGAAGAGTTAAATGCACTGAACAATTAAACAATTAAACTTTATTGGCACCATTTTTCTGTGTCTTTCTCTCCAGAGGCGAGCAACTGATGAGTGCTACTTCTTAGAGCGACTCGAGAGCAACAACTACAACACCTATCGCTCCAGGAAGTACCCAAACATGTACGTGGCGCTGAAGCGAACTGGCCAGTACAAGTCTGGAAGCAAAACCGGACCGGGTCAGAAGGCAATCCTCTTTCTCCCCATGTCTGCCAAGTGCTAATCTGGGGTCAGTCTGAGAGATGCTGACGTCTGAACGAAAAGATGTGACGGCAATGAAGCAAGTGTTCCATCGACATTGCCCCAAATAGCTGTGACGCTTGACTGTTAGATCCTAGCAGTTATTATTTTATCATAAACATGTCTGCAATTAATCAGCTTCACTTCAAAATCAGTGCTGCATATTCACACATTTTATTATTAATAATATTATTCTTATTATAAACAGGATTTTACTGTAGACCAACCAACTGGAGCCAGCTGCCAAATGCACCTCGGTTAAATATTAGTACAACNATTCAAAGCAGCTCTCTGCTTAACCTTAAACTAATCAAAGTGTGAGCTGGAGTCTGGGTTTAACTGCACGCTTTGGCGAATTTACTGTACATTTGAGTGTTTCCATAAAGAACACAGTACCAGCCAAAGGTTAGCATAACTAAGAAAACACTCTTAAGTCACATATTAACTCTAACTGTATCTTAAAATAGAGAATTTGAATTTAAAAAAAGAAGAAATATAGTAAAAGGAAAACCTACGCATCACTGCCCGTTTTGAACATGTGTAACTTGGACCATAACATAATTTCCAGGTTACTGTTGCCATGTTCAGTTAAACAACAAGTAGCTGGTTACATTAAATGTACGATGACTTTATTAACTAGCCAACAGAATCACTTAACAAAGCAGCAAATATTAATCATTTATACTTAGCCACAAGCAGGCCCCATAGAGTTAACACTGGTGCTTAGTAAGGGCACTGAAATGTACTGCGCTATCCCACGAGTTCCTTAAGTAACAAATAAAGGCAGACTAAAACTTACTTACTAGTATTTAAAAAGAATAATAAGATCAGCTGCTCACAGTCCCTGTTGCCAAGTGTGGGATTTGAACGTGACCACCAGAACGTGTTAAACCCAACGTTTAAAACTGCAGCAATTCAGATGCAAAAGTCACGGTAAAAATGTGCAGTGTGCTTGCAATTCAAAACCTGCTACACCACAATTCCTCAAAAGTAACAGTCCAGTTATAAATAAACTTTATATTATGCTTCAGCATATCTAGTTAGGATGAGGTGATTTGTTGAGCTCCTATAATTGTAGTGCTGTGGGAAGCTGTCTGTGGTACAGCTGGTAAAACCTCCCTGAGTAGACGGCAGGAAGCTCCTCCACGGTGAGGTCGATCTCATCAAAGCCGCGCTCCAGGCCGTGAAGCAGAAGACCGGCTATGCGAGAGGTGATGGGCGTGGTGTCGCTGGTTTTGGCCAGCTTGCCGATGCCCAGCCACTCGCAGCGCAGACACTCCTGAGTGCAGAAGTTGATCTCGTAGGTGAGCGGGCTCAGGCGGCAGATGATGTACATGTCGGACATGCCGAAGGCACCGGGATGGTTGTGCTGCTGCCGGATACTTAGGAGAGATCTGAACTCGGAGCGAACGCCAGTTTCCTCGTAAACTTCCCGAACGGCAGTCGCACCTGAAAAAACATTCGTTTAACATTTATATGTGGAGGCATTTAAAAGATCCTGATAAGGAAAGATGATCTGATTCCACTGCCAGTAATGCAGATGGTGTTCAGATGTAGGGAAACGGGGAAAATACATTTATTTTTGAACATTTGACGCTGCTTTTTGGGTTGGGTCATGTATATAATATTAAAGCTGCTTTTTAAAAAAAAAAGGTGAATTTGAAGAATTTGCATATATATATCATGTGCCTTATTTTGTATAGTTCAAATGAATGTATATGTATCATTTTTAAGTATAATGCTATACTCAAAAGATTTAGCTACATGTACTGTACTGTAGTTTTTTGCTCTGTTGAGCGCGACACTCACCGATATTTTCTCCTGGATCGGACAAACCACCAGGGAACTTCCAGGCGTTCTGTGTCTGAAATTCAAGAGCAAAGTTCAAATTTAACATCAGTTGTGATAGATGGCACTGCTGTAAATGTACCTTAGATAATTAGCAACAAGTACACTGCAACAAGGTCTATTTTACTCTTAGTCTAAAGTCACTTACTTTTTAAAAAGAATGGGTAAAAAAAAAAAAGGAAGGCCACATTCTGCTTCCTGTTTGAGAGCACGCTGTAATAATGCTGCATGAAGAGAAATGTTTAATGCGTCCTTTCATGTTATGTTTTCGGTTTAGTGCTTCACTCTGGAGATTTTTACAATTGCTGTGGTGAAGTGTGTTTTCCAAAACAGTTTCACCACTTACCTTTGATATTTAATGACAGTTTGCTGCTGGTTAAATTATGATCTCTGTATGTATATATATTTTTGTAGTTACTTAAAGAATGTGCAGCGCCTTTTTTTTTTTTTTTTCTTCTTGCAAATCCTTTCTTTGTGAGGAACACCAGTGCATTACAGCAGTTTTTTCTTGTATTGTCAAGCAAATGCTATATTTTTGGAACTAAAGTGTGCTGGAAAAAGAAATAAAGAGACTTTATGTAACTCTAATTGTTGAGGCTTTTTAAAGTCAGATGTCTCTTCCTGTAAGAAGCAGTCAGAGCCGAATGTAAAATCATTCCAAAGAAGCGCTGTAAGAATGCTGACCATATGCAATCTGTTCACACTAAATCTACTGAGAAACGCTGCATAAGCGTCACTGCACAATGGTTAAACACTCTTACCATTACCTCATTCAGCTCCCTGATGGATATAATTACCTTAAGCCCACTGGGAATCTGTCAGATGTCTTGCAAGAGTGATAAAGTTTGGTTTCTTTTCAGGAAGTTCATAACCCTCTGCGAGCTCTGAACAGGCTCGGCCTGTCAGAAACTTTCTACTGCCAAAGGGCCAGACTGTTATAAAGACCGTTTCCAGTAAACAGCTCGATAGGGAGGAGGAAAGGAGGAGGAGGAGGAGGAGAGGAAGAAGAGATAAAAGACTCCCTACACTTCCAGGCCACTAACTGCTTCCCTCTGCTTCTGGACACAAGCAATCAAAATACATTAAACACTCCTATGATTCCAGGCTGGTATGCATATTAGATGTAAGCAAGGCCACTTATATTCTTGTTGTTTATAATGCAACATATATTTGTCATATGAGCCAAATTTTTAAAGTTAAGATGTGTTTTTTTTTTCTGTCTTGGAATAGGATAGTTTGAAATACAGTACCTCAACACAATGTAGATGAGCTAATAAGATTAATAAATCTGGGTCTTGCATATGTAGGTCAAACCTCTTGGATCAGCATTGCAATAATTTCTGTTACGTTTGGCAGCGGTCCCTTCTTTTATTTTTAGCAGACATTTGAGCGATGTTTTCTTCATGTAGAGGTTCAGCCGTTTTCAGCCACTTTGTATTCTTTGACAGTGAACAATGGCACATGTGTTCCTGTTGATTTGTGGAATAAACATGCTCACATGCTGCTCTTTGAGACACACCGTCACAGCTAAAGACGGGTTTCATTATCTGTGAAGCTGCTGAAAATGTCAAAACACAGGATGATATCATCAGCTTGGGTTTTTCTGGTTAAAACAACGGCTCAAAATCAAATGACAGTGACGTAATGGTGAGAAAACAGCAAATTCTTAGATTTAAGATTATTAAGATTAACCATTACTTTTCTCACTGTTGGCAAACTAATTATATCGGCACTACTATTTTTATAACGTTAGCTATACAGAAATACATACAAGTACATGTTAAGAAGTCATTAAATCACATGAAGTAAATACCACATACTGTATATAAAAGATGGACACAGCCACCATGATGTCACACTCTGGTTTGTGGATGCTTTGAAGCCTTCATTTAAAGAATTTGGATCTTGCTGTCTTGCTTTTCTTTTCTTTTTTTAACCGGCCATGATGATTTGGATTTAACTAAGAAATTAAGGTCACTACAATCTCATATGGTAGCTATTTCAATCACAAGCAAGCCACACCCCAAATCACGCCCTGTTTATCTGCCATTTTACTTTTAATAGGGCCATAAATAATTTTATGTTCAATAGAAAAAAAAGCTTGAAACTAGCAACTAAGATTAAGATATGCATATTCATTTTGAAGGCATTTTTGAAGCAATAAATCAAGTGTGAAGTGCATTCTGTTACTTCTATACCATTGGTCTTCCTTTTGGCAGAGATGAGGTCCATCTTTTTATACAGTCTATGGCCCCTACTGGAATCAAACCATGTTACAGAGTATGCGCAAAATGTCAAAAGTCTCTGATATCATATTTTTAAGTTTACACTTTAGTTTAGGCTGCTTATTTGAAAAGGTCTTAACTTGTTGCCTCATATAATCTTGAGATAGATGACATCTTTCGAGACATAAACAGTTCCCAAAACACATCAACATTATACAATCACTTTTCAAAACTGTTAGCAATCATGTTTGGGCTGACTGAAAATGCAAACAAAGCCGCGCAGAAGAGGATTCAAAAGAGGCCTGTTGTAAGTGAACCTCAGAACAGCGTGAGCACTACAGCAGGGCTCTGTGAGGGCTGTTTGAGTGCATTCAGCTCATGTAAACACCGTGTTTGCTTGAGGTCAACTAATTCTGTGTGGAGCTATGTTAAGTGTGAGAGGATTTCCGCCCAAGGTTTAGATCAACAGAGGCACAAGTCACTAAAACAAAACTGATCATCCACATTTTTAGGAGCAACACGACCGAAGCAGCCGATGACGGAGAGATCAGTTTCTCGGAAGATGTTTGATTAAGGTGTGTAATATGTTCAAATAATAACGTCATACATGTACCTTATTTTTGTCTTGGACAACGAGAACCTTTCCACTGGACTCGTCAACAACTGCACCTGGACAAATCAATCAGACATTAATTTCATGCATTATGCAAATTAACATTTTTTTGCCGTTTTGCTACAAATCTCTGACCTAAACATTGATCAAGATGAAAAATGGAACAGTCTGAGCTGCCGGGCTGGACAGTTTTTTGCTAGAATAAAACTATAATGACTGGTGGTGGTTAGCAGTGTCGCCACACAACAAGAAGATCCTGGGTTTGAATCCAGTCTGGGGCCTTTCTGTGTGGAGTTTGCATGTTCTCCCATGTCTCTGTGGGTTCTTTCAGGGTTCTCCGGCTTCCTCTCACAGTCCAAAGACATGCATGGGCTTAGATTAATTGGTGACTCTAAAACGGCCTGCAGTGTGAATTGGTGTTCGGGCTCTCTGTGTTAGCCCCTGTGACAGATTGGCGACCTGTCTCGGCTGTCCCCATCCTCTCCCCCTGTGACAGCTGGGATAGGCTCCAGCCCCCCCCGCTCACCCTCCAGAGGCATAAGAAAGATGGATGGGAAACCTTCAAAATGTGTTGGAATTATTGAGGAACCACACTGAAAGCATCAAAGTCAATCTATGAGACAGCTCATCTACTTCTCACTGTTACTGGAAATACTAATGTGTAGCGTAGTGCCATACATGCCACGAATGGAAGGGCAATTTTGCTGAATCCAGTAATACAGTCAGCAGATAAAACCCAGTTTGTTTTTTGGCCACTTGAGGACAGCAAAGACAAACTATGAACACAACAACAACATATTTTACTGCCTTACGATGATAAGGCAAACTTTGCCTTAGACATATCACCAAACTAAAATCAGTTTGAAGTTATAGTTAACCTGGTGAATCAGAGTCTAATACTTGATCTCATTTTTAGCTCTGCTTTGTTCACATACTGTAAGAAAAACTCTCGAGGAGCAGATTCGGTTCGTTGGCTGCCGGTTCATTAGCTAGTGGAAAAACTTTGTGAGTTAGCCATCTGGTGCCACGTGATGCAGGGAAAGGATCCTTTTTTAAGCCAATAATTAAACAAAGACGACACTACCAAGTACAGCGAATTTGCAGGGTGGAAAATCCCAAAGAAAACCTCAAAAAGATGCTCCCTCCATGAAGCTGACGGGACCATATGTGATCATCATATGAGGAACACTTTTCAGACACAAGCACTGATGTGATCCATTGATAATTTATATAATATTGATAGTAGCTGATTTATCTTCAGCATCACATTTAAAGTAAATACGGCCAAACTCAAATGGATACATACAGAATTTATGCTAAAAAATACAAGAATATTTTTATTCTTGAACTGTGAAACTTCTGAATGAATAAGACCAAGACCTGGACAAATTCTGAAAATATGGGGTTAACTGAAACTTGTTTATGTGCAAGAGCAAATTTCTTTATTCTCTACAGCTAAACAGAGTCTGAGTGACTCAGCTGAGAAAGATGTGGACATCCCACTTCAACATTTAAAGTTTTTCTCTCATGTTTGAGTTTTTTTTTTTCAGCAGGTAGTGACTAAGAGAGGCAGCTATGCACCAGTGCTGACAGTTGAGGAGGAGGAGGAAAAACGAGCCACTTTCCTTTCCGGTTGCTCTGTCTGGCCGAGCAGGACAGGCCTCCTTAAATGAATGTCACAGATGCGTAAAGAGGGATGGGTCTTCCTAAAGACTTAACTTGGACTTCCAAGTGGAAATTGATGTCATCCCCAGTCCCTGTGCCATATGACGCAGGAGGAGGCCTGGTTTCTGCTAGGGGAGGCTATCATTATGTAGCCCTCAGTCCAGGAAATAAAATGGTCATGAGGAGCAACTGGGGGG